>JARHVA010006132.1:30000-70000 GCA_037957365.1 Torreya grandis | reverse complement strand
CCTACTTTACTTCCACCAATAATCCTCTTCTAAGCTTCATCATATTTTTTATTTTACAATGCCCAATAATTGGATACCATTTTGAACTAACAATCATTCACCAAAACCTTTGTACTCTCCTCTCAATTGTGTGGCTCATGAAAGGATAGGTTTATCCCTCCATAGGTAGATTTTTGAGTCTTGAATCCATAAAAAAATTCTTTACTTCTAGTGGGAAGTGTCTAATATACTGATCATGTGGCTCTCAAAGAAACTAGAACTTGGCATCTTTAAGACAAGTGTAAGTGGTTACAACATATTCCAAGATGTAGCTATTCAACACCCCTCTCCACTAGATATTAATAGCTTGTGTCCATGGCATTCTTAAATTTTTAAAACCCCTTTGACATCATCTAAGCTTACCTCCTTCCAAGATTTTATGACTTGTATTAAGTTTAGGTAGAGATCTAATCATGCAAATGAACAGGGATTTCAACAAATAAAGTTTCATGTAATGAGCTATATATATGTTATTCAACCCATACACATGGATAAAATCTTGGTTCAAGATAAATAATCACAAAATTATACTCCACCTCAATAATGCATTGTTCAATACATTCAAGGGACAAGCATTTGAGTAGTTTCCATTAGTATGGAGCAAGCACTACAGGGCCCAGCAACAAAATGAAATTGATGGGGTTTTCTGTCAAGTTTTCATTATGGCACTAAAGTTTCTAGTTCTTAACAAGCTTATGTGTTGTATTTTCATGTAAGACTAAAATATTTCATGCTCAGCTGAAGCAAATAACAAAAAACTGATTCTTGTGGGTTATGTTGTGAAGTAACACATTTATCATATACTTGTGTTTATTCATATATCTAATTACTAGTTTCAAATAAAATAAAATACATGACTGTGGATCTTATTTCATCTATGTAAGCAAACAATAATATGAAGATAAATACCATGATGTTCAAGGTGTTGATTCTACAAGCTCATACAATGCATATTCTTTATATCATAGTCATTTATAAGCCACATATTACACTATACAAAACCATTGATACTCAATGTTAAACTATCAATCAACTGAAGTATAACACCAAAACTAATAGTAACTTCCATAATTATGATATTACCATAAGGATTCAATACATAATAGCAATGTTCAGCCAGCATTACACCTCTCTACATAGGTGTATTTATAATTATTCTTCCTAACCAAGTTATTACATTATTAATGACAATTGGTTGATTAGCCAACAATATCTAATAGATTGAGAGTCATGGTAGTCATTTACTTGTTTTATCTTAAGGACATGGGCCTTTATGACCCCTATATTCTTTTTTAATGCTAGATCCTTGATGCTAAATTTACTTGTTTGTGTGGGTTGGTGTGAAACCCATGTAACGATAAAAGTCTAGTTTATCGTTAAGAACTGCGCTCAACCATTTTTCACTTCCCTTGTACTCCCTAAATCTTTTTTTGATATGTTGAGTCATATGTTCTCAGGTCCTTTGTTTGTTATGTTTCTTCTTTGACTGGGTATTTGTTGTACTATGATATTCTGTGTCATTATCTTCTAGCACCAAACTAGTTCTGCACAATGGTTTTCCTATGCTATGTTCCTCTTGCATCATATTGGTTTCATGCCAAATAACTAAAATACTTTATCAAAATTTAAGGTCAAACATAGACCAAGTGAAATAGATGATTTTTTTATATAAACACTTAATGCAAAATCTTTATCTCAAGCCTCAAAAATAGTTCTAAATATTTAGGGTACTTAAGATAGCTAGCTAAGTTTCCTATATTTTGACTTCGTCGAAACATTCAAAAAAATATAGCATCATGAAGACTGAGTATGAGAGATAATTTTTTACTATAATTACTTTGAAATTTTTCTAATCCCTAAGACATATTTAGAAGTTCCATAAGGTTTTAGTACCTAAAGAGATTCCTTTTATTCCTTATGTCCTAAAACCTTTGAAAGTCCAAGTTAGGTCTAGGTTACTCTAAGTTGAACAAGTTTTGGTGAGGTCTAGGTTTATCCAAGTTGTAAATGTTTTGAATATATGTAAGTACCTATTATGCTTGAAATTAATGAAAGAATTAGACATAAGTGTGGGTTTTAAAATAAATATTTAAAATGATCACTCAGGGCACATAAATCCTAAAATTATTTGAGTCAAAAAATTACATTCTTCTTTTGACTATAACAATTACATTCATAATCTATTTTAGCTCCTATTAGAAGCATTAGAAATATATTTTAATGAGTAATATAATATCATCGAGTATTTTGTCTTCAAATGCATTTTTATATGGTTTCAATTTTAAGCTACCTTCAAAATTATATTATAAAGAACTTAGTTTCAAATATATGTAGTAGGCCCAAGCTAAATTTTTAATTATTTTATAGAAGTGCATTTAATTAGTTAATTATGAATTAATTAATATTTTCTAAATACAACTTAATATGAAAATTTAATCAAGATTTTTTGATGCAAGGTTTGAAGTGAGTCCTCCTACTCCTCTTCCCACTCATGGTAGAAGTTCTCTTGGTTTTGAAGTTTCTAGATATAAGCTCATCATTGCATGGAAGACCATCATTGATCAATTTCACACTCTTGGTAGAATCTCTCCTATGTATAGTGATTCTAGGCAGAAGGTCACTATTGTGTGGAAGACTAATGTTACTTCCCTTCACACTCATGGCATAAGCTCTCTTGTGTCTGGTGATTTTTTGAAAAAATCCATCACTTTATAGAAGACTGATGTTGCTTCCATTTAATCCCATGGTAGAAGGTTTTCTATGTTTAGCATTTCTAAGTAAAAGGTCATTGATACATAGAAGAAAAATTTATTCCCTTCCTAATCATGGCAAAATCTCCCTTATGTCTAGTGACTCTGGGTAGAAGTCTATCACTACGTAGAAGACCAATGTTGCTTCCCCTCATGCTCATGGAAAAATCTCTCCTATGTCTAGTGATTTTGGGTAGAAGTTCATCACTGTGTAGAAGACCAATGTTACTTCCCTTCATGCCCATGGAACAATCTTTTTTGTGTCTAAAATTTCTAAGTAGAAGGCCATCATTATGTAAAATATTTATTTTACTTCCCTTCCTGCTCATGGTAGAAGATCCCATGTTTCTAGCAACTCTAGGAAAAAGGATATCACTGTGCAAAAGTCTAAAGTGGTGCATAAAATAGATGTTATGTATATGATAGACCCTATATGGAAGACTGTGGTAGAAGGTGCAAAGCACAAAGTTGACTCAAATTAGATCTACCCAGCCAATGGTAAAACCCTTACTATTAATAGAGTCCTAGACATGATGGAATTAGAAGCTATAGTAAACCTTATAAAGCATTTATCCTTCATTGAAGCAATATCTCAAAAGATAGATCTAAAATCAGATCCTATACCTCTCAAACCTACATCTTTTGACCCTGTTGTTACCGTTGATGAAGGGGATATCAAATAAGTGGTCATATATTATTCTTAACCAAAGGTCTCATCTGCATATTCATAGACTACTAACAAATACTTCAAAAACTATATGCTTGGATCTAGAAACATTGGTAACCCTTATTAACAGGTACTCTTGATATTTACCATTGTGTATTATTATTATTATTATTATTATTATTATTATTATTATTATTATTATTATTATTATTATTATTATTATTATTATTATTATTATTATTATTATTATTATTATTATTATTATTATCATCATCATCATCATCATCATCATCATCATCATCATCATCATTATCATCATCATTATCATCATCATTATCATTATCATTATCATTATCATTATCATTATTATTAATATTGATTACAAATAAGATATTCAAAATAATTTCTAGTTCTTGAATCACCAACCCTTGGTCATCAAATAATGGTACCCTACCTTCAACTCCCTCATAGAACCACTCAATGATAAACCCATTTGGGTTCACATCCTATTCTTCCTCTTCAATTTTAGATAGAATCCTATCTAAAGTCTATTATTAATTCATTGGGTGATTACCAGCAAATGTATCCATATACTAAACATTTGTATCACATTAATTTTGTCAAAATTTTGGTGAATATTGACACCTCCAAGAATTTTATCAAAAATATCACTTTAAAAATTGGGACTACTCTTCACCAGAACCCCTAGGTTATGCAAGTTTACTATTTCATTATTGTAGTCATTTTAATATAGACCACCTGACCAAAAAACCCAGTTCCCTAATGAAAAAAAAAGGATTCCTCTTGGTGAAAAGATTGAAACCTTGACCTTTTGTAGGTGGGTGATGAAGAAGATTCAGATGGTTCTGATAGTGATTCTACATCACCTTTAGAAGATCCTAAACCATCTATTCCAAATGATGACCTTAAAATTCCTCAATCTAAAAATGTTCTTCTGAAAGACCTAATCTCTACAATGAAAGCCACTAACATGGTAGTCCCCTCTGCACCAATCTCCTCCAATGAAAACCTGGGTATGAAATTATCTAGGGTAGAAAGATTTGGGACCCAGAAGTGGAAGATAAATCCCAACCATGTGTTGTTTCATGATATAAATCCTAACCTATATGATCCTTCACTCAGGGGGAATCTAGGTAGAAACTCTTAGATTGGAGGGACTTAGAACATAACTACATAAGATAGTTACTAAAGGTAGAAAGAAACCAAAAGATCGCTTAAAATATATAGAAAGTGGTTGGATAGAACCACTATCAATTTTATATTTGTAGTTGTATTTTCCATGTTATTATTATGACTGCACCATTGTTTTTAGTACAGATGTACTTCTTATGCATAAACAATTCATCCTTCTATTCTTTGTATTAATTTCCACTTTCTTCAGAACATGTAACCTTCACCCGATTAAATAAAAAATTATTTTCTAAACACAAAGTCATTCATCATGTGCAAAGGCCATAAATCAATTTAACATTGTTATATTTTAAAGAGTTGTTTAAAAAGAATAAAAATAAATAGAAGGGTAAAATCAAGTTATGTTTAGGTTGGTCTTAGGTGAGGTTAAGTCAAAAGATAGTTATGTAAATAACTTTTGAAGGCAAAGAAGTATAATTGGTTTGGAATGTCTTGTAAGAAGTGTTTAACTTTTTATTTCCTTCCAACTCAAAGAGAGGATTGCTTCAAATTTGTGCATAGCTCATTATTTTCTATAAATTGGTGAATACAATTGATTATAATATGTGAGTAAAATATATTTATTTATAGGAATTTTATATTATACATTAGTGAATTTTTTTTTTCATGAATAAATATATATGATAGATTCTTATATATTTTTTAATTTTGTGTAAACTCTTGAGAATATTATTTTTTTCATATACACATAATGGTGTTTGAGTAAATAATGTGAGCTTTTTGTAAATATTAACTCTCCTTGCATATTTTTTTCTATATGCTTATTTACATTTTCAAAATAATATTCTATGCCAATAATATTTCATGGGAAAAGAAACCATTTTTGAAATAGGGAGTATAAAACTTAGTGTTCATTTTGTGTCAAAAACTCAAAGGTATTCCATTCTACATTGTGTGTTGAAACTCCTTTGATGATGTTATGTGTTATCATATTTGAATTATATCTTTCTCAGCTACCTAAAAATATAGATTTCAATTGTTTAACTATCAAAACATTCCATTTAAAATAAAGTTATCTAGATGATATTTTGTGTTTACTTCACTATGGGTTTCAAAATTTGTCATCTTTTTATCCCCATTCTTTATTTTTTAATCCTTTGTCTCATTTTTGATTCATTTCAACACTTTTTAGTGTAAAGAATAGTCAAAATAAGACATTATATCATGGAGTTTCCTCCCTTAAATTCAAATTAAAATCACTAGTGAGTCAATGATTTGTCCAATGTTGAAATATTTATGTCACTTCTAGATGGGAAAGTAAGTGAAATGATTTAAGAGATCATAAAGACATAATATTTCCAACAAATTTTAGTGACTGTAGTAGGGATCAAAGTGCCTTTTGCATTTAATTTATAGATATTTTAAGGAACCCCTAATGTAATGGAGGCTAGGCACAATATTGAAATGTGTGATGCCTTCATGTTTGTGATTGAATAAATTGAATTTATTCAAGCCAACTTTGTTATCCTCCCAAACAAATGGAAAAACTATTTTGGACCTTTGGCTTTGGCTCAATATAATGATTTGCCTTCAGGTTCAAGAAAGAAATTTCAAAAATTATCTAAATAAGAAACTCAAATTGAAATTTATCTTGTTTGGGATTTCATTGTAGCATGTTGTATGTAGGGAAAAGCTAAAAATGGTGTCTTCTCAGGATTTTTGTTGAAACACACATTAGATATACTTTTTATTGGTTTTAAAACTTGAAATATTTATTTAATATGGATTGAAACATAATGACAAACAATTTTATGATCTTTTATCCACGATTTTCTAAATTTAAAAGGAAAAAAAAGATAATATGAGAGAATTTGTGGCACTTTTTAACAATTTTCTAAGGTTAATTCCTCATGCTAATCAACCATGCCTCAACAATCTAATTTTTGTCTTCATTGATGCTCTACATTTTAAGATTTGTTTCATCTTGGAAAGGAGAAAAGTGTGTAACATAGACAATTCACAATGAACAACCATTCAACTTGAATATGATATGATCCTATCTTGAATGTTGAAGAAGTATGATGTTAAGAATCAAACTCCAAGTATTCAAAATGATGGACACGAAATAGTGTAGGTCATGAAGAAAATAAAATGCTAGTTGAAAGGCTAATATTTTAGAAGAAAAAATTTAAGAGAGTAATTATAATCGAGCATAAAATAAATTAAGTAAAAAAGAGGTAAAAAAATACCGCTCTACTTGATTGCTTCAATGTCATAGTCTTAAGTGAATAATATTTTTTAGTATGTGATTTATTTTAACTATGGGTGATTGAATATGCTAAAATATATTATTTGTATGATAATGGCAACATCCAAAAATAAGAATTATCAATATGGAAAAATGAAAAAAATGTTCTTCCAATTTCTAATCAAAGTAAAGATTATCATTGCATTGTGATATAAGAATCAATAGTTAAAAGTGTTGAAATATTAGAATTAAAATAAGGCTTTAAAATAAAGAAAGATAAGTGGTGCTAAATATTCACTTCAAGCAAGATGGAAACTATTAAATCAAAATAATTTGATGAATCCTAACAATAAAAATTTATGGCTTAAGATAGTGAATTCATTGATGAACCTAATACAAATTTGTATACAATCTATGTCAAATAACATGAATGAAGAGATAAAAGTCATAGGTTGCATGTTGTTAAATGCATGTGCAATGATTTTAACCATAATCATGTTGAAATTTATGAAGTGATAAGATGAGGTAGAAAATTAGATAGTGAGGAAAGTCATGTGGATGTTGAAGATAACAATAAAATGTTTATATTTCCTTTTTATAATTAGGAGAAGGTTATTTTCCAATTTGTCTATTTAGATGTAAACCCTTGTTTTACCAAATTTAAAGATTTAACAATGACAAGAATTCAAGTGTATGAATAAAAATAAATGAGTATGCTACATGTTAGTAGAAAGGAAGTGTTGTAGAATAAATTTTTAATATCCCTATTCCAATTTCAAATTATACATATTTAGAAATTAAAAAATATATCATTAAAGAGTTAAAATATTCTCTTATTATGTTTATTGAAGACATTATAAAATAATCTTTTTTTCTCTTCCATTCTACTAAGTAATGTTGTCCCATAGTCAAAACCAATTGTTGTGGTCAATGTTTGAACTTACACACCCAATGATATCTTAATATATTTTTGGAGCTAAATAAAATATAGGTAAAATACAAAATTTCTATAATAATGATACTAAGTCCATAGGCTTATCTAAAAGTCTTTGCAAACCTATTCTGAGTTTCATTCATAGACAAATCCATATGAAAAATTATGCATGGTGAACTTACAAAAATTAGTTTTAACATACCAATCACCAAAATAGAACACTTTGCAATATGAAATCACTAATTTTTATTAAAGATCATTTTTAGAAAAATACATAATTACAAACAGATTGTAAAAACATTCATTAATGATTTAAGCACTTGTTTCATCTAGCGCTCATTTGATTTGAAAAAAGTACTTGTTTTACTCAAATCTATAATAATATATTTAAACATTAATTTGAAGCTATATGATGGAGTTTGTATCTAGTATGTTTCCACATCAAAATGGGAATTAAAAAAATCAATGCTCTAGAGAGTTAATGCCTGAGTCTAAATTAAGTCTAGAAGGAGATCTGTGGTGGCCTTAGCTTCTATAATTTTTTCCAAAAATTTTATTTCATAAAAATAAAAAATAAATCATGTTTTATTGTGTACATTAATTTCAAAATATAAATTTTGAATATAATCATTTAATGAAAAAACTTTATTTTAATCTTCAAAAATAATTTCAATGATTTGTGGTATTTGAAACACTCATTTTTTATTCTAAATTTTGAGTTCGTCAAAACTCCAAATATTTTATATCATTACATATACCAAATCAAAAAAATTAAATATTATTATAATAAATTTACAAAATTCTTATGTCCGAAATCCTATTGACAAGTTCTTAATCTTTTCAAGACCTTAAAAACTTCCTTTAATTCCCTGATTTTATTAAACCTCTAAAAGTTCTGGTGTAGGTCTAGGTTACTCTATGTTACAAAAGATTCAGTTATGTATAGGTTCATCTAAGTTTAAAAAGTTTTGAATATAACTAAGTTCATTTGGTCCCTGAAAATCTGAAAGTTCCAATTAGAATTGTGAGTTTTCAACTAAATATTTAGAAGGTTTTGTCATGTCACAACTTTTTTGAAATGATCTATGATAAAGATGGTAGAGATATATATTTTTGTTTTGGTCATAATTTTTACTTAAAAACATTATTTTTACTCTTATTGATATTGTTGAAAATATTTTTCAATGAATAATTTAATGTTATGAAACATTTAATCCTTAAACACATTTTCAGATTATTTGGATTCTAAACTACATTCAAAAGTCCCTTTTAAAAACCTTCGTTTCAAATATATGTTGTGGGCTTAAGTTATATATTCAATATTTTTGTAAAGCAAACTTAATTAGTTCATTACGGAATAATTATTATTTTCCAACTACAAATTCTTCATCATCTAAACAGGTCATACAAGAATTTAATATTATCGTATTGTAAAGAGTTGCCAAGAAGAGATAAAAGTTAAAAAAAAGTGAATATTCAAGTTAAGGTTAGGTTGATATTAACTAAGGTTAAGTAAAAAGGTAGTTATGTAAATACATTATGAAGGAAAGGAATTATAAAAGGCTTAGAATGTATTGAAAAAAGGGTTCAATTTTTTTTCCTCTTCGCCGATGAAGAAAGCTATCACAACTATTACATCTAGTTATTTTCTATATATATTAGTGAATTGAATGACTTAATTTTTTCAGCTTCAAACAATTGTCATTGCTTAAATTTTTTATTAGATAGAAGATTTATTCCTTAAACTATAATTTATATAAAAAATATTTTTGTAACTTAATTTTTTTTTTGGGGGGGGGAGGTGGGGGGACATTGCTTTGCAGGATTTTTTTACATGAAAACAAACTTGATGAGTTTTATGATATTCTCAAAAGAAAAAAAGGAGTTGAAAATGAAAATGAAAATGAAAATGAGAGTGAATTATAGAAAGTAGAGTGGGAAGCTTTGGTTTGCAGACTCTTCTTTTACATGGAGGAGGACTTGATGACTTTTATGGCATTCTCTAAAGAATTAAAAAAATAAAAAATGAGGTAACATTTCAACAAATAATTATTTATGAAAATTTATTAATATAAAATCTTATCATTAAAATTGCTAATTTTTATTTTTTTAATAAGAAATTTGACAAAAATTGGAGTAAAGCAATTTGAAGAAGCCACGGAACCATTTCACCTTAACTATACAACAAGAGAAAATTGGTGGGAAGGTCAGTAAAATTTTGGGTAATGAAATATCAGATCTCATGTTTACTGAAAAGTCAAAATTATATTTTTATATATATTTAGACAAGATTTTTTTTAAGAGTAACAAATGTGAAGTTTGGATTTGGTTGTTATACGATCCCTCCACTACTAGGATAATCGATTATGAGAATGCTACAGTTTATTGCAATGCTCGAGGTACACGACTTGACTGTGGAATGGGCTGGACTTGGTGTGGAATATGATCTCTAATGGGTCTTATAAGAACACTATTTAAAAGGTGATGTGACTTCGAAAAAATTGAGATTGAAATTAATGTTTAATAGTTTGCGTAGATGTATTAACATAAAAAAATGTGTCGACTACGTGATGTTTATTCAAATATATCTAATTAAACTTATTATGATGTGTCATTTAATGTTTTTAAAACGTCTTTAACTTTAGTTCAATATAATGTTCTTTGTCTATCGAAATATACCATAGCTAAAATTCTTTTAAAAATATATATTTTATTTGTTTATTTTTATTTTTTTTAATTTTTAAGATATATATATATATATATATATATATATATATATATATATATATATATATATATATATTCTAGATTTTAGTTTTATTTTTAAGATAGATATAGGGTTTGTATTTGGGTCTCTAGTCCATAAAAAAAAGAGTTATAGTATATGGTTCGTAGGTATACATGTGAAATTAGAAAGAATAGCAATTGGTATTAACATTAAAAAGAAAAAAAATCTGATTAAACAGTGGTACACTACAAAGAATACAATTGAAAAACTATATACCATAAACTAACCACCAAAAAGACTAGTAAGACCATAAACAGGGTACGGACCAACATCAACAACTTAAATCAGCACGAACTTGATCGTCTGCGTCTACCAAAAAGATGATTCCCTGTCCACTTCAATCCTTCTCCTCTATTGCTTCAACCACCTCGCGTTTCACTAGTTTCTTCAGCGCATTTCCACTAGAAGTAGACACCAATGAGGGATTGAAGCACACAGGGTTGTTTGACCCAGACTGCAACAATAGAGATTTATTACACCAAAGAGGCATAGGAACCTATGCCATGAGAACCCATTTTACCAATTTCCTTACGGTCTCCACACATCACGACTCATGACAACATGCCCTCAACTATGCCATCTCTTGAATCTGACTCTTGAGTTGCGCCATAAGCGGCAAGGAGATAAACTTCCCTACCTTCATGTCCGATGAATTTACCTTCTTTTTTAAATATTCAATGAAACCCAAGAGGACGTGAACCATGTCTCGAGTGTCCTCAACACCAAAACCAAGACAACCCCCAAACCATCCCTTCTTGAAAATGACAAGTTTGGAAGTGGGGTCAAATCATGTAACAAAATCTTCTTCACTAAAACGGTGCAAAAAGCCAAGTGCACACAGAAATCCACAACCTTCGCCACCTCCTCCAAATCTAAAACAAGGAACATTAGGTTGGACTTAAAAACTATTGCAATTTTTGAGTTTACCATGTTTCGCACCTCCTACACGAGAAAGCCCTGATCAAAAACATCTAAGATAACACCAAACATTTCTTTATTTGGCACTCAGAAGACGTGATTGAGACAAGATCATGAAATTTGGCCTTTAAAGGTCATTTCACGTGCTTCACTGGCACTATAAACACATGTAGTCACCAAAGCTATCTCGCTTACGTTCTCCATTCTCAACACTACCACTGTCAACCACCTCACACAAAAATGGGAAAACATAGAGAGAACATGCTTCCAAAGATGATAAAAAAACAAGAGGGTAGAAAGACATAATGAGGCATGAGGGAAGCCTCATGACTCCCTCATGGCTCAGGTAGCCTATTGTCCCTCCAATAATAACCTTTTGCATCATAAATGCAAATCTTGTCACCTGATCACCATGTCAAATGAAATGCAGTCCATGAAGTGATGGAAAAAATGACGTAAGGTTGGCCAACTATAAAATTCAGCAGACTCACACTCTGCTAAGAAAAGACCCCTACTAAATTAGCTAGGAGATTTTGTAATTTATTTGTAAACAAAGCAATACAAAAGTAGAAACATGAGAGAGAGATTAACCAAAATTGATTGATGATATAGATGGAAAGTCTTCCCAAGTATTTCTCACATTGTCTACTCAACAAACTTTCACTTGATCAATACCACAGTTTGTCAGGGAATCAGTAACCGAATTAGCCTCCCAAAATTAGTGATTACAATCAACCGATGAAAAGACCTCCATATTCCTCCAAGTTTTCATCAAAATATTCTCTAAATGCCAAGAAGTTGCCTCCTTTTTCAAAGCCAAAATGACCACTTGAGAATCACCCTCAACAATCAACTTCAGAATAGCACATTGAATGGCCAATTCAATACCACATGCAAGCAGTTGGGCTTTCGCTTCTTTATTAGATCCATCCTGAGTCTTCCTAGAAATAGCTTGAATAAGAGATCTACAATAATCCTAAATGATATAACCCACTCCCGACGCACCAGGGTTCCCCCAAGATACATTATCAAAGTTGAGCTTAAACAAAACTGTAGGAGGAGGGACCAATTCTATTTCCTAATCCTATCCTTTTTACCAATTACGATTGACACATTAACAAGAGAGATTTTAATTCTATTTTACTAATTATTAATTTCATTATTTTTTTGAAATATTTTTATTAATTAATAAAAATAAACATTAATTTAGTTATGTTAATATATTGAATTGTAAAGAAACTTTTCATTTAAAAAAGTTTGTTACTAACTTTCATTTCTATTTATTTATATTATAAATATAAAGAGTAATTTACATTTTATTATTCAAATAAATATCAAATTTATTATTAAAATTTTTTTTAACAAAAATTATAATCCCCATCACTACCTCTTTATTCCTATCATTATAAATGATTTAAAAAAATAAAAATATAACATATTATTATATGACAAATTTGTTAAAATGTAATCCATTTTCCTACCTTAAAGCTACCTTATTATGTACTCACTCAAAACTTATTTTTAAAATGAAAACATTTCATTTAAAATTACATATTTTTAAAAAGTTGATTAATAAAAAAATTATAAGTTAATATTGATAATTTATTTATATTATTGGTGATTTTATAATTTATGTAATTAAAATTTTATAATTTTATTAAGGGAATAGCTTAATCTAAATTCATTTTTTTTTAATATTTAATTTTATTTTTTATTACAATTCAAAATTATTGAACCAATAATAAATTTCATATAATTAATAAATTATGCCTTATAAAAATATATAAACCTTATATAATTATTAAAAGTTAACATTGTTTTTGAATCAATAATAAATTTTATCTAATTATTAAATCACGCTTTATGGTAATATGTAAACCTTTTACAATTATTACTAATTAATATTATTTTAATTAATTTATTGTTTAATATAATATTTATATATACCATTTTAATAATATTAATTAAAAATAAAATAAAAATTAATCAAATAAAAATATTATTATATAATATTTAAATTTAAAAAAAAACTTAAAATTATATATATATACATACTTAAGAACGGAAAAGTTAATAGTCTCCATTGGAACTAACAATATGCTTAACTTTCATTATAAAATGTATACTTATAAAGATATTCGATAAACTGAGTTTTCATTTACACTAATATTAATATTTTCTTTATAGTTGTTATGAACGGTTTATTTATTTTTAAAATGATGTCAATATCACCGTTAAATAATAATTTATTATGTTATTTGTAATTATTAAATTTTATATTTTATAATTAAAATTAAATAATATTAAGACTAAACTTTACACATCTTTTCAAATATATTTATAATTCTAAAACATCATAAAGCTTTAAAATATTCGTGACATGTTATTAATAATGACCTGATTATGACTCTTATATTACTTTTTCTTCCATTTTCATTAATTAACATTGGCAT
This sequence comes from Torreya grandis, assembly GCA_037957365.1. NCBI lineage: Eukaryota > Viridiplantae > Streptophyta > Pinopsida > Cupressales > Taxaceae > Torreya > Torreya grandis. The sequence continues at coordinate 56,051 of JARHVA010006132.1, read as the reverse complement.
CATATATTTATCTTAAAAAACAACAAGATGCATCGAATGGGTGAATGGGCTATTGTGTTTTTCACCTTCTAGTATTGTTATACTTAGCTTCAACTATAAAAATGATTTCATACAATAACATAAGTTATATACCATCATTCATTTTAATTATTATATAATTCTTTTAAAATTATTTTTTTATTATTTTTGAAAGGAAGTTGTTTTATAAAAATAAATTTTAATTTTGTACATATAATTTATTAATATAATTATATATATATATAATTTATTTTAATTTATTAATATGGGATCGATTATAAATTCTTGGAGAAAGTTTTGGTCGTCTTATTTATTTATTTTTAATTTTATATTTGAAAATATTGCATGGAATTATTAAATTACATAGAATTTCAACATCTCTTCTCATATTTCAAGAATAAACGTATAACAGATTTACAATGTTGAGTAACTATACATTTAAATCGATGATTTCAATTGGCTAAGTAACCATGAATAAGGGACATCCATACTGTCAAAATCACCTTATATTTCAGAAATAAATATATAGTGGATTTACAATCATGATATAATGTCTCCTTATTCTACATAAACTATCAACGAAGACCCTTAGCCTATTCAATACCCATAGTTTATTTGGGAAGGGACAAAGGGAATATTTAATCAATTAAATTATAAGTTATCCAAAGTCATTTCCAATGATTGCTTATATTTATTAATTATTAAGTTGAACAAGGTAAATTATAAAGTGGCTTTATAAAGTTTCACTAGACTTGAATTCCAAAAGTAAAAAAAAATAAAGGAAATGGTAAAATTGAAAAGTGAATCTTTTCTGTGTTGTACATCCGTAGTGGATATCACTATTGTAATCTTTTGCTATTGGAGTTCGTTATTACATATATGTGTGTGCACATCCTTAGTGGAGTATACAATTGCAAGCTCTTGTTAGTGGAGTTCACTATTACATACATGTGTGTGCACATCTTTAATAGAGATCACTATTGCAATCATTTACTAGTGGAGTTCATTATTACACATGTGTGTGCATATTCTTAGTGGATATTACTATTGCAAGTTTTTTCTATTGAAGTTCACTATTGCACCACTTTTTGACCCCTCATGTTGGAAATGTGTTTTCCTTATTAGTCCACATTTTTCATTGACCATGTGGAATCTTTGTGTAATAGAGTGATTACATGTGGTACAACCTGCCCTCATTTGTCTCTCTTCCCTCAACACTCTATTTATTATGCTCTCTTACACTCAATCCCTTATCATATTTTTATCAAAGCCCTTTGCTCTAACTTAAGCATTTTTATTTAATTTCTTCTCCTATGATGAAAACACTTGGAGTGAGGGGATTTCGAGGATGAAAATCCACTTGGTATCCATTGTTGGATTAGAAGATGAAAATCCTCTTGGTTTCCATTGTTGGATTAGAGGATGAAAATCCTCTTCATTTCCATTGTTAGATTGAAGGATGAAAACCATCTTATCCATGTGAGATGATTCTATCTGGGAATCACATTTATGCCTAATATTGTTGTAATAAGTTGTATTTTTTGATAGTGTTGTTGCTAAAAGTTTGAAGCATTAATAATTAAAGGTCATTATGTTGAACAATAGATTACTTTTGCCTTGAATAAATATTATATGTGAGCATATGACTAGTGTAAGTCAGCATTTGGAATTCATCTTCCATGTAAGAGCTTAATTTTTTCAATTAATTGATATTATCTTCATGTATTTTATATCCTATTTAGTATTTGAATTACATTTAGTATTTGTAAGAGAATTTCAATAAATTATAGAATTCAAAAAATTTCCCTAAAGGGGACATTACAATGGTACCAGAGACACAAATCATACCAACCTATTGGGTGTTCATGCAAAGAGATCATTTTTATGTAATCAGGTAAAGGAACTAATATGTATTATTTAAGAAGAAGGAAATTTAACCCTCTAGGAAATAGAGTAGAAGAAAGAGAGTAAATTGTAGGGGAATTGCACATTATAGGTTTATCTAAATAAGAAGTTCCAAGAGACATGTGAGATAGTAATTAATTCAACACTTTGTAAATTCTTGATTATCTTTCTAGGGGGAAGTAGTAGCTAGTTCAATTGATAACTCGAATGATCCAAAATAAAAATACAAACATGATAAATCAAAACAATCTAGGAAATAATGGAGAAGCTAGTAACAAAAAAATTCCATCTAAAAACAACTTCAAGGCACCTATTACATCAACATATAGAACTTTGATGCCAATATTTGTTTCAAAATGAAGTTACAATAGAAGGAAATCAACATAATGTATAAGAGGGTTATGTGGATTAGTCACATGAGTACCAATAGTTAAGAGAGGAGTTTCATGCCACTATGTCATTGACTAAATTTTGACAACTCAAATTGAGAAATGGGCCCAAGAGAGAGAGCAAGGGACTAATCAGGAGGTACAACTTAAGTTGAGTAATTTATCTATTCCTAGTTTTGATAAATCCAACAAATGCACTACATGTGAATGGGTTAAAAATTTGGATAGATAGTTTCAAGATAACCCCATGATGGAAAAATAATCCATTAAATATGCCACAATACACTTGAATTTTGATGCACATGAGTGGTTGTACCATGGGTTGGTAAGACATGGTCATGGCCTCATTGATTTATGTGTTGATTTCACTTAGGGACTGATAGACAAATTTGATAAGAAAAACCCTGAGTTGTACATTAGAGAGTTGGATCAACTTAAGCAATATGGTTCAGTGGATGTCTACATATCATAATTTTAGAAACTTGCATTCATGGTACCTAATTTTTTAGAAAAGAGAGTCACTGTCTTTTTTATTGAAGGGTTGATTAAACCACTTCAAGCATGGCTTAAGGTATTTGACCCACCTTATTTGTAATCTGAGATTAAAAGAGATAGAAACATGGATTTTTCAACACCTAAGGTTAAAATTCATCCCATGACTTTCCCACCTAAGAAAGATAATAAGAAATCATTTCAGAAGGATTGGCTTAAGAAAGAAATTTTTTATGATGAGACCAAGAATGAGATAAGAATGAAAAATCTATGTTTCTCATGCATGTAACCATGGGATCCAAGACATATACTAGGAAGATGAAAAGTACATTACATTGAGGTTATATCAGATGCTGAAGAAGAGAAAGAATCTATTGATTCTGAAAGTCACCAAGGTGGAAGGGGTTGAATCAAAGGAGCAGGTGACTGGAGAAGCTATTGGAGTAACTTTAGGTGGTAATTCTGATACAATTTCAAGTATTCCTAGATATAATCCATTCAGAGTTAGAGGATTATTATAGTGCATTGAGTGACAATATTGACTGATAGTGGGGCAACCCATAGTGTCATTGTTGAGGGTCTAGTTGTGAGGTGAGGCCTTTAAGTAGAATAATTTGATGGATTTAATGTTATGTTAGTATATGGATTCACCATAATTTTTACTAGATAAAAAATCATAGATGAATCTCATATTGGGTAATCAAATGGTGATCAATGAATTTTATATAGTGGGGATGGGCAAAATGGATGTTTTTTTGGGAGTTCTATGGATGCATTCACTGGGGAAATACTCACAAAACTTTCAAAAAATATAATTAAAATTCAAAGTTGATGGTAAGAAGGTGGTTCTTCATGGATTATCTAATGGAACACCTTGAATTGTTACAACCAAGAGGATAGAGGTTATTTTCATACATGGTGAGGTTACATGGGTATCTCAATGGTTTTTGTCTACCAAAACTCATAAAAATGATAAGAAGGATTATCATGTCAATGTCCAATCATTATTGGACAAACACAATTTAGTGTTTGGTGACATTCCTTCTAGCAGGACACTAGATAGAGGATTTGAGCATGTGATTGAGCTTGAAAAGGGTGAAAATCTAGTCATAACCATTCCTTATTGTCACCCTAGAAGGAATAAGGAGGACATGGATAAGACTATTAAAGAGAACTTGTTATGGGGCATATTAGACCCAAATTTAGTATTTTTGCTTCTTCAATAGATTTGGAAAAGAAGAAGAATGGAACCATGAGCATGTGTATTGACTATATATTCCTCAGCAATAAGAAAATTAAGAACATGTATCATGTAGCCAAAATTGATGAGCTAATTGATGAGCTTCATGGGGATGTCTACTTTACCAAGATTGATCTTCAATCAAGATACCACCATATCAGAGTAAGAGAAGAGGACATCCACAAGGCATTTATTCAAATGTCTTTATTGGCATTATGAGTTTTTGGTCATGCTATTTAGGTTAAATAATGCACCTATTACATTCCATTCCTACATGAATCATGTGTTTAACAAGTAGTTGTGTAAGTTTATCCTTGTTTTATTTTATTATAATTTTTTTACTATTATTTTTATAACATGGGAAGACCATCCTAGACATTTGGATGAGGTCTATGAGATCATGGAGGCCCATTCACTATTAAAAAAATGTCCAAATGTGAATTTGGCATGACAAAGACATTATATTTGGGGCATGTTATTACTGTAGAAGGTGTTATGATTGATATGGATAAAATATGATCCATTCAAATTTGTTCACCAATAAAGACTTTGACTAATTTAAGAGGATTCTTTGATCTATGTAATTACTAAAATAAATTCGTTAAGGAATTTTCACAGTTGGAACCCCCCTTAATGGATTGGACAAAGAAAGGGGATTTTGTTTGGATAGAGATATCATAATAGACTTTTGATAAGTTCAAATATGTCATGATTTCTCATTCAATATTGGCATTTCCATATCCTTTGGAGCCCTTTGTACTAAAATGTGATGCTTTAGGTAAGGGCATTAGAGTAGCCTTCATGTAGAATAAGAACCCAATTGCATTTGAAAGTAGGAAGCTCAATGATGCTTAAAGAAGGTATTATATTTATGATCAAGAAATGTTAACCATCATGTATGCCTTAGTTAAATTTAGGTAATATTCTCTAGGATCAAAATTTTTAGTTAAAACTAAACATAACAGCTTAAAATATTTCCTCAACCAAAAAGATTTGAATGAAAGATATAAAAATGGGTTAACAAACTATAGGCTTATGACTTTGAGCTGGAGCACATTAAAGCGAAGAAGAATGTAGCTCTAAATGTTCTATCCTAGAAACCTACTTTGTGCTCACTTTTATATATTTTAGCATATTAGAAGGCTCACCTACTGATTGAGCATTACAAGAATACCTTTGCTAGTGATGTCATGGAAGGAGAAATTTAGGATGACAAGCATAGGGTGGTGGATGAGCTTATTTTTTATGAGGACATAATCTACCTTGTTCCATAATAAAAAATGGAGAAAATATTGACTATGATCCATGGCACACAGTTGGCAGAACACCACAGATATTTTAAGACATATAAATAAAATAGGGAGAGATTCACATGGAAAGGTCTCAAGGATGATGTATTGTGACATGTCAGAGAGTATTTGACTTGTTAGTAGAATAAGTCAGAGCATACATTCCTAACAGGTTTATTGCAACCCTTTTATATTCTTTAGAAAAAGTGGGAAAGTATATATGTGGATTTTATTTCAAGACTTCCATAGGTGCAAGGAAACTATTGTATATGTGTGGTGATTGATAGGTTAACTAAATATTCTCACTTCTTTTCCATATCTTCAAAGTATAAAGCACCTTTGGTTGTGGAGTTGTTTTGTAAAGAGGTGTTCAGACTCGATGGCCTAGCTAGGAACATTGTTACTGATTATGATGGATAGCTTCCTAGAATTTTTTGGCAGGAGCTTTTCAAATTAATGGTACTGAATTATCTTTAAACACTAGTTATCATCTACAAATAGATGGATAGATGGAGATTGTTAATAAATGGGTGGAATGTTAGTTACGTATCTATGTTTTGGGGAAACAAAAGGCCAAGATCATATAGTTATACTTAGGTGAGCATTATTATAATAAAACCCATCACATGTTGATTGACATGACTCCTTTAAGTGATTTATATGTTTATGATTCTACATCTTTTGTGGATTTGGCATTTGATGACAATGAAATTACTAAGGCCAAAGACTGGGTCCAAGAGAGTCAAAATATTTTGAAATTATTTAAGGATAATGTCTAGCATGCTCAAAATCAACATACAGTCTATACAGGTAGGTATAGGATTGAGATATCTTTTGAATTAGGATACTTGGTTTTCTTGTGGTTGTATACCTACATGCAATCTTCTTTGAAGAAGAATTGTGCAGAAAAGCTCAAACCTTAGTTTTATGGACCATATAGGATTGTATAGAGGATAGGAGATATTGATTATGAATTGGAGTTACAATAGAATAACAAGATCCATAATGTATTTCATGTTTCATTCCTCAAAAATGTACGTGGGAAACATATTAGACTTTCTCCTGAGCATCCACCATTGGACAAAGAGGGTAAATTGATATTGATCCCTAAGGTAATTTTGGATGTTAGGGAGAGAAGATTAAGGAGTAGAATAATTAAGGAACATTTAATTCGATGGATGGATTTACCACTAGAGTATGCCACCTAGGAAGGAGAGTAGGTTCTTTAGCACCCAAATCTACAATTGCCTGCAAACAAGTAATTTTAGTAAGAGGGATTGAATGTCCCCTTCTTCCACATAAGCTATCAACAAAAACCCTTAACCTATTTGATTCCCATAGGCTCTTTGGGAAGGGACAAAGGGAATATTTAATTAATTAAATAGTAAGTTATCCTAACTCATTTCTAATGATTGCTTATATTTAATTAATTATTAAGTTAAACAAGGGAAATTATAAAGTGTCACTAGACTCGAAGTACAAAAGTAAAAAAATAAAAATAAAGGGTAAAAGTAAAAAGTGAACCTTTTTGTGGTGCACATCATTAGTGGGGCTCACTATTGTAATATTTTGCTAATAGAGTTCATTATTACACACATGTGTGTACATCCTTAGAGGAGTTCAGTATTGCAAGTTTTTACTAGTGAAGTTCATTATTACACAGTTATATGTGCACATCCTTAGTGGAGCTCACTATTACAACCTTGTTACTAGAGAAGTTCACTATTTCACCACTTTCTAGTACCTCATGCTAGGAATGCACTTTCCTTATCGAACCCAATTTTTAATTGACCATATGGATCCCTTGTGTAATGGAATGCTTCCATGTGGTATGCCCCACCCTCCTTTGTCTCTCCCCCTTGAACACTATTTATTCTCCCCTCCTACACTTTTTCTTCATTCAATCCCTTATCATATTTTTATAGAAATCCATTGCTAGAACTTGAGCATTTCTTTTTCAATTTCTTTCCTAGGATGAAAAACCTGTGGAGTGAGGAGATTTTGAGGATGAAAACCTTCTTAGTTTTCATTGTTGAATTGGAGAGCGAAAACCCTCTTGTCCATGTGGGGTATCCATGAATCAAATTTGTGCCAAATATTATTGTAAGACATTGTCGTACATCTTGATGTTGTTGTTGCTGTAGATTTAAAGCATTAACAATTGAAGGTTGTTGTTGTTGAAGAAAAGATTAGTGTTGCCTTGAATATATATTATGGATATGCATATGGTTGTTGTAAATCACCATTTGGAATTCATCTTTCAAGTAAGAGTTAGTTGTATTCAATTAATTGATATTTTCTTCTTATATTATTATGTGTAATCAGTTGATGGAAATAAGAATGCAGTAGAGTATTCAGTATTAAATATTGTATATGTTATTTAGTATTTGAATTATATTCAATATTTGTAAGGGAATTTCAATAAATTTTAGAATTTTGAAATTTCTCTAAAAAAAAGACATTACAATTGGGTAAGTATACATTTAATTTAGTGAGTTCCTTTGGCTAAATAATTATGAGTAAGAGGTATCCACATCATTAAAATCACCCACGATATGATTGTAGTCTCAATCATTTGACTCTTTATATTGAGTATTTAAAAAAAAATTGTATCTTAATATATAGATATAAGAAATAATCATCCTCCTCAATTAAACTACAATCTTTTTGATACTATCTTAATTTTTTTTTTTAAAGAATATAATTTTAAAGAAAAACTCGTAATTATATTGAAGTTATTCACAGACTTAATGCTAATTCTTAAACGTCCGCTTTTAGTAGCTTTTACGAATAAAATTAAAAGAGTTTATTTAGCACGATACATGACTTAAGTTGAAGCAGCCACTTCAGAATTTTGTGGCATTTATTGTTTGATATCCCCATCCAAATCTGCCTTATTGTCTCTTTTTTGAGGGGCTTTAGCTTCATTTTGTGGAAACCGGGCCTTTAAGTTCTAAAGATACAATTACCTTTCGCAGCCTCGATTAGCTTTCCAGATGCATTCTCGACATATCTCTATTTTTTATTTTATTTTTCTCTTCTTTCTTTCTTTCACTGACTACCGATTTTGTAAGGATTTGTTTTGGTGTACGATGAAATCAATGGCTGGCGAATCTTGGGAAGTAAAAAGGCAGCTGCTGTAAAGTGAAAAGCAGCTAAATGAAAATCGTCCTAACTGCATAAAATGTATTGTACTCTTTCGTCTCTTTCTAATGTTTATGAGTTATTCTTTTACTGTTAGTTGTGCGATTTCTATAATACTGTCAAATCCACAGAGCTCTAGTACACGTCCCTTCTTTCTTTTCATAATGGCCAAAGTCTCTTTCAGAGATTGTATTCTCATTGTAGGGAGGCCCCTTACCGTGCTAAGAATACGAGGCGTGCAATCCCTACTCCTACAAGATTTGAACCTGTGACCTCCCTTCCAAGTGCATATGTTCTTTATCATTAGGCCAACACAGATGCACTATAATATTATCTCGTATGATCTGAATTTCGTCAAATAATCTGATCTGAAAAGAAATTGAGTGTTACATTACGTGGAAAGGATCGAAATTATATGTTACCATGTACTCCTTATTTGGATTTACAAAAAGACAAGATTAACGACGATAAATGTACAGATAAACCGCTGTGATGGATGCCCTTCTCTACTTCAACCAGCTGTCATCCTTACATTGTTCTGCACAACCCGCACAGTTCACACCGCTTTTAGTTGTATCTAACTTCGAAGCAACAGAGAGAAAGAACGAAAGTGTAGAAGAAATCCAGGGCAAGAAATAGAACCGTCCAGGGTACGGTCCCCAGATTAATTTTGGAAGGGGTTCTTTTTATCGTGGAATATATCGTTAAGAGTTTATACAGTATTATGAAAGGGAAATTTTAAAGGTAAAATATTTTTTGGGTGTATTATGTGGGTGGGGTCTGAGTGATTTGTCAGTTTTTATTTGGGTTCGTTTATTTATTAAAATAATAATAATATTATTATTATTATTTTAATGGTAAAAGAGACGTGTATTATGTGGATGGGGTTTAACTTATTTGTCAATTCTCGCTAAGGATTATCCAATAATAATAACAATAATAATAATAATAATAATAATAATTATTATTATTATTATTATTATTTTTTATTATTATTATTATTATTATTATTATTATTATTATTATTATTATTATTATTATTATTATTTAATGGCAAAGGAAATTCAAAGATGGGACTTAATGAAAAAAGATGATTGCATATTATTGGTTGCCATCATTGCGTACAACGAAGATTTTTTATACCTCACTAAAGTAGTGACACAAATCGTTTTAAAAATGTTAATATGGCTTTGACTGTTTGTGGAAAATAAAATAATTTTGTTTGTTTGCTTGTCATCATTCCTCGCATACTTAAATTGTAGTTATTTTCAATGTAGTCAATTTGTGAATCATTCAGAATGAGTTGTCTTGACTTAACGGTACTGTAAGATTTTTTTATTATTATGGTTTTTTTTTCTTTTGACTTATGCAAAAATGGCGAACTACGTGTGGATCTCAAGGTTCACAAATGTACATTTCAAGGCAACCATGTCTATATCCACTAGTGTTTTTCAACATGACCAATAAATGAATTTTGTTTAGCTATCACTAGTTACAGATGAGGTATCTCATAACTCACTAAGGCTACAGACCATAATGGTTTAAGGTATTTGAATATTGCTTGCAATGTTTATTAAAAAATAAATATTTTTGCATTTATGATTTATTATGTTGGTTCTTTGGATTACGTCTGCCCGTTGCGGGCCTCACAAGACTTTGTTTTAGTATTCTATTTTTTCTTTTGACTTCTCTAAATATAGCAAAATGTGGTTTTTTTTAGTATCTTAGGTTATTATTTCAAAATTATTAAGCCTTGGATTTCCTTCGGCCATTGTTTCTTACAAGTTTTAAAAAAGAAGGGTTTTTTAGTATTCTAGGTTTTCTTTTATTTTCCTGATTTTTTTCTATTGACTTCTGCAAAAATGGCAAACTGCAAAAATGGCAAACTGAGTGAAGGTCTTAGGTTTGGTTGTTTGTTAAAAATAAAAATTATATTGATATGTAAATCATTCTATGAGTTTTTCATCTATAGTGAATGTAGTTTAATTCAATGTTGTCAATATGTGAGTCATTTAAAATGAGTGATTTTGGCTTTAACAAATCACCAATTATTTAAGATTAATGTTAGATTAATGTTTGTAATAGATGGCATGAATAATATTGTGACAAAACTCAATTGCATGAATGGAATTCAAACAAATTAGCAATTCAATTATAGTATGAATTTAATTTATATAAATATCACATTGTTATTGTGGATGTCATGATATCATATTCTAAATGTATAACAATAATTTAAAAGAATGGAAAAACTATAGGATAATAGTATTTAAATATGATATATAATTTACATAGCATAACATTAGACGGTATTAGACAAACTAACGAGTAAAATAAGGTTGTTCATTCATATTTTCTCATTACAACAAAATAATTTGTCGACTCTTCAAAATCAAGATAAAAGTTGAATAGTTATATTTTTTCAATAAATTCTTCATTTGTGATAAAATGTTGCATACATAAGCTTTTCTAAGCACTTGCTCCATCAACTCTTTTTTTGTTGTGTTTTTGATAGACATTGATGTTGTTGGAGTGTTTATCATATAACTTGTCAATACTTGAAAATTCAGTGCTCGCCCTTGTTGATAACAACATGTAATATACACTTGATTAGGTAGACTAAGTGGATTGCCTAGTTAGTAATTTCCTGAGCCTACAGAGGAAGGAGAATAGATGTTCATCATTTCCATCCTAATTGGATGTTGATCTAGAAAAGATTTGCCATATTTTTAAACCTTCTTTGTCTGTCCATCTCTTCCATTAATGTCTTGTACTCCCTCGTCATTTTCTAGTGCTATTTCTTTTTCTCATTCTCATGTTTTTCCCTTTGCCTTTGTTCTTCATTTTATTTCATTTTTAACTCATTCACAAGTTTTTATACTCCTTTAGATCCCTGTTAATTTATGTAAATAATTTTTTCTCTTATATTTCTTGTTTTCTCCTAGCCTTGATTTTAATTATTTACTTCTTTCTTGTTTCCTACTGATAAAGTATTTCTAAAAATTCATCTATAGTTAATACTTGAGACTCCCTTCTCAGTCTCACTACACCATTTGATGATTGACTCAAATTGTGCACAACCCTCTCTATTGGCAGTTTAAGGAAACTACCTAAACTTTAGCTTCTTGGAATTTGTTTACATTGATTATATTCAGGTTCTTTGTTGTTATTTACTAAATTAATATTTATTTGTACAAGATTCATTACATCATCACATTCATGAAAATCCTTTAAAACTATATATTAGTGCTTCCAATCTTCATCAAATATAGTTTCATGAGGGGATTTCATTCAAAGGCTCGCATCTACATTAGAAAAATCCAATTTAACACCTAGTTCAGGTGCCACATCCTTGATCCAATCTAGTTGGCTTATTTGTGATCAACCCCTCTCCAAGAACATATTCTTCAACCTCAGACACATGCTTACCTTGATAAACTTCTTGTGTTTGGATTACATAGGTTACATGGATGATAGTAGGTACAATGGGATGTGCAATGCCATTTTGAATTATTCACTCTCATTTTTGAAGATGAATAATAACATCTATCTCATCCTCTCCATATCCATCTAACTGTAGATTATTTTGAATTACAGTCTCATCATCTTCATTTGAAGCTTCATAGGTTTCACTTGGTGCTATGTCTTCTACATGTGGTTGTTTATTCATTGACCATATACATGTCCTCCTAAATCTTGATTTTATATTTTTATAGAAAGTCCATTTTTGAAAACTATGTTATCGAACTCAATCAAATCAGATTTGTTAATTTCAAGATTATGTTTTTGAGCCATCTGCTTTGAAATTTCACATTTGAAATAATTTTTGAATGGGGAGAAGACACTTATATCTAAGGTTGTAACTTGTTGGAAGTTTGCACTGGTAAAGTAACAATATCAATTCCCAAACTCTTAGCCTCTTCTATGATTGCCATTGCTACATGACTCCCATGGCCATCAAAATTCAATAGGTACTTATTGGATGGAGAAACTCCACCTTGTATTGATCTCTTGAAATGGTGTATCTATTTGATAAATAGTTCTTTTGTCATTCAAGCATTCTTTTGGGTTGTCATACATGCACCTAGTTCGCAGCATAGAATGTAATTTTTTAGTTGTCTTTCTCCATTGAAAACATATAATCTAGCAATGCTTTAGCCTCATTAATTAACTTAAGTGAGAATGGTGACCCATTCCCTACTCTTTAGAATGATGTGATGAACACTTTGACATCATCCTTTTACTATGACATGTATACTAGTGTTCCTACCATCCTAGAGTCTGGTTTCATCACAATTCTAAATTAAATAAGGCCCATAGTGGTTAACATCATAAAGCTTCTCTAAGTTATTGTAAAATTCATCTACAATGGAATGCCTTAGCTAGAATGTTCTATCTCTATCCCAGCTTTATGCTGACATAATGGACAAGTCTGAGTGCTTCTTCTTAAAGCCACCCCACCAATACATGTTAGGCACTCTATCCTTGAAAGGGTTGGGCCGATTTTGACAAATGTGGGATACATATGACCTGAGTTGTATAATTTTTATTTTATGGCCAAGTTCTGCCATGTCTTTACACCATGGAACAACCTCAAGTTCTTCCTCCTCTAAAAAAATTGTTGGTGGGCTCTTCCTTTTGGTAGTTGTAATACTAAACAACTAGTAGGTGAGTGTGTTTGTAAGGATTCTCCACTTTTTTTCATAGCTCAAGTGGAGAACCCATTGTTTTCAACATTGCTCATAGCATGCTCTAGTTTAGTTACAGTCCACTAATTGTGGATGCATATCCTTTTACTTGATAAAGGACCTATTGTCATGTATGTATTAGTATGAGGTTCTTTGTGTGAGTTTGTAGCTTTCACTACCTAAATTTGTAGAATCCACCCTTCTTCCACTTTTTGTATTTGTCCTTGTCTTGTCAATTCTTCTCATTCTCTTTAAAATTGTCATTCTATTGACATCATAAAACATGCAAAAGTTAATAGCATGAATTATAAATTGGTAAAATGTTAGCATACATATTGTATTACTAATTCTACATCTACTCTTCCCCTTAAACTAGTCAAGGATGGGCTCGTTAAATGCTCAAAAATAGAATTTTAAATTGGCTAATGCCTTGTCACCTCAAACTGGATGTATTCATGTCTGTCATTACAATTTAAGAATACAAGGAATGATGGCAAGAGAATAAACAAAATTATTTATTTTCAAAATAAATATTCGAAAGCATACTAGCATCTTTTAAATGATTTGGATCACAGCCTTAGCGAGGTGTAAAATACCTCACTTGTACGTAACAATGGCAACCAACAACAAGCAATCCTCCAACTATTATTGATATTCCCATCATCTCATCTCTCAAACCCTCCATCTCATTTTCCTTTCAACAAAAACATGCATGCAATGTGATGGCCCGATGGAGATGAAGGGGGGAACGAGGTGTGATAAGGTCGGTATGAAATAGCACGACGATCTATGAATTGAATATGAGATGGTAGGTAATAACTGCAAGGTGGTAAGGCATTAATGTGTTGTCTTCTCAAATCAAGTGCATTCATTCCATGGGCTACGCGCTATTAACTGAAGTTTATAAGACCAACTTTTGGTGCCTAGTTAGATTTTTCTTGCTGATGTTACCATCATTGTGTATTCATTATACACATTGTATGCTATTAACTAGAGTTTAAATGCCCAAATTTTGCCCACTTAGATTTTTGTTGTTGATAATACCATCATCACTCGATTGGACCTCCAAAATAGTGCCAAAGTGATCCCTTACACAGCAATCGAATTCATGGGTCCATATTATCATAGTAAATGTTCAAAATCTATTATCAAAAAATAAACACATTAAGCTATCCATCGACGTCAATTTGAAATGTCCCACATTTGACTGCTATTAATAATTGTTTGTCATTATAATTATAAAGAAGAGTTATATGTATATATATGTATGTGGGCAGGTTAATATATATTTCTCCTTCGACAATGAAAACTGAGCATTATAATCAGCGCTATGATAATACAATGAATTTAAGGGAATAAACACGAGAACATAAATAGCTTCGATTTTTGACTTGGTGACATTTATGTTTTTTTAAAACATATGGGACGCGCCAGCTGTTTCCACAGGTCCCGTACACTACTTCCATTCAATTGCTAATTAACCATTCCTCTGTTATTGTGCTATTAATTTCATAGAATGATTATATCGTTTTTGGATAAATGGATAGGAAAAAAAAAAAAGAAGAAAAAAAAAAAACCACGTATAAATGTCTAAAATCAGGTACAAAAAGACAATCGGCAGAGTCCATGCCAGATTGGCCACTCCGGACAAACAGCAAAACAACAAATACGACACAAAAACTATAAGAGCAAAAATAATGAATGTTTGCAGCAGGAATAATTAACATCTCACTCAGAAAAAACCGCTGCTCCACCTCAGCCCATTGTTGGCCAGAAACGTTTGATGGTGACGCCCTCGGTTGGAAATTATTGAAGATTCCAGTCACGTCGACCACCGTGGAGGTCTTTTTTGTTGAACAAGCTAATTGGAAGATCCATCAAAGCCGCTTCTATGGGAGCATAACCGTGACGAACCCTAATCCCCACTAACATGAGTTTTTACAGAACTGCCTTCTGTACCAGGGGTACCACGAAATATTTAATGGACTCCTTCTCGATGGTATTAATTGGCTTCAACAGAAATTTGGGCGATTTTCCTTTCCCCATATGAGAATAGGGGACTCATTTGGTAAAAAAGATTTCATTCCAAAGCTCTTAAGCTTTAGCATCCATCCAATCAAGGGCAACACTCTGAGAAAAGTCATCCTCCTTCCAGCTCTGTACTCTCCATAATTTCCACATCATCTTCAGATACAGGACGAAAACCAACTCCCTTTGAGCAGAGAGAGGATGCTAAAATCACAGTTTTTAAGGACTAAAACTAATAAGAAATTCGCGAACCATCACTGTCAACTGGGATTTTCTTAATTTGCTTACGCCTATTATGAACAGACTTGAAAACAAAATTCTCTGTGAAACTGTCAAATTTCTCATTTTCAACAGTCATTCGAAACTAATTAAGAATTTAGTTTATCAGCATTCGAGATCCTAAATTCTTCATTCAGCAAATCTTCTCCAATGTAGTGACTAATGAAGTCCATGGCGTAGGTAGAAGATCAACAATATCCTTCATAGTAGGAAGAGGCTTGCAACCACGCTTAAGAATTGACAGTTTTCTAACCCCTTTTATCCTCTGTGGTTATCTTTTTACATACCTTCCCTCTTTTCTTACTAATTTTCCATCTATCACTACTGCTTGAGGAGACCACTTGCAAGCATCTTCCATCACTACACAGACCACACAAAGACACCTAAGGTGCTTCGTGCCAATTTTAGGGTATACGATTTCTATCATTATTCACAATCGTTGTAAAAATCCCTCAAGCAGCTGCTCGTGCTACTCTAAACCTCATTACTGTTAGTGTATTTTACCAGTTAGCTTTCCTCTAATGCTTCTGTTATCTCAGTTAATGCTTCTATTGTGCTTCAGCTGTACATGCAAGCATTGGTAACTGGGATACTTGATTATAATTAATCTTAGTTAAGTTTAGTGCACGGGATGTTAAATGGGAGTTAATGCATTTGTCAAACCTCAATAACACGAACAGCTTTTGGCTATATATGCACTTCTCTTTTCATTCAATTTACGGTGAACAATTTTCTCTAACAGTTTTTAATCCAGAGATTCTGGTATTATCTACATTGTCTCGGAGAAGATCTGGGTTAACCAAATCTTAGTGTCAGCCTCCTTAGCAATCGCAGTCCTCCATTAGATCCAATAGTGCGTCGATCTGCGAATGGAGAGCTCTCTACTTGCTGTAGGTCTGATTGAGCCGTAGTCGTGCTCAAGGAACTGGTCCACATTAAGCATGCATTAAGAATGGTGACGGACAGCCTACGGTTTACATTTAACGCATTCATGCCGGGCATGAACGCTAAAAATCCACACAGCCCTGCCATCGTTATTCTAGTCCGGAAAATGACCTGCTCTTTCTTGCAAAGGAAATCGAGAGCCAAAGATTGGAGAATATCAAATCGAGTGACTCCACTGAAGGTGCGAACGAAGGGATTGGCATGATGGTCCAGCAGAACTGCTACCAAGTAGAGACTCACCATTTCTTTAGCGATGTGGAGAGGATTTTTTCCTCCAGGATCCGGGTGGTTCACATCTACAGCGCCTAATTCAAGATAACACTCAACGCATCTAGATCCAGACAGCAGCTCGTCACTTCATTGTACATGCAGCGCAGCCGTGTGCATGCTAAGCTCAAATCCGTGGTCAATTGTCCTTGCATAAATTATGGCGGTGATGTACAACGTACTCTTCTTGCTAAGTCAAAACTTAACTTCCCCTAATCATTTTTTGATAATTCTGCTCCAAAAAATTTTAAAATTTGCTAATTTTTTGAGTTATTATTTTTTAAGTCTCTGTTTTATTTTACTTTTAAGTGAGTTATTTTTTGCTTAACTACACATAAGGGTAAGAAGAATGGATATTTCCGACTTCTGTTCATGTGGGGAGGTTTGCAATTTTATGCTGATTCTAATGAATGGTTATATGGTATGTTTTGTGCTTAAACCTGTGGAGCATTTAAACTTTTAAGTGCAATTTAATTAAATAGGCCATTAATGATGGAAAAAGTATTTTGCTATAACTTTTGACTGGTAATTCAGAATTAAGTGCCACTTTTTTCAAAAGTGCATGATTTTTCATCCTCTTTCCATTGGTATACTTAATTTTATAAAATAAACTCAAGTTATAAAGTGTCATATTCAGGGGGTTATGGGCCATACTAGTTTCTACAGCGTACATTGTGCACTGATTGATCTCATCTATATGGACTCATTTTCAGCTTAGTCTGAAGTTCATCTATAGAGTGTGCACCATTTTTTTCTCTTAATCTAACACAGGTTTCTCATTTGGATGCATTCTCTGTAGTGTCCGATGTCTCATTCATGAGCGTGCTTTAGAGGTTTATTGCAAAGTATATTATGTAGTGCACTTTTTTGGTGTCTTCTCTCAATCATGTTGACCCCATTTAAGATAATCTAGATGAGGAACATTGTTTCATTTCTACTGATCCTTCTTGGGAAGGACAATTATGCTTCATGGTGTGCCTACATGGAACACTTACTCACATGCAAGAATTATATTACATTTCTATATCGACAGATTCTTGCACCCACTGATCCTATTCAATTCGATAAGTGGTCTTATACTTGTGACAAGGTTTTTGCCACTCTATTATTACATGCTTCCATGGATATTCATTGCCATTTGGAATATTTAGAGTGTTTATGCATTGTTTGGAGCATCTTACAATCTCTTTTCAGAGATCCTACTGAGATTTATGTCACACCTCATCCTTTGCTTCCTATTGCCTCTTCTAAGACTGTTGTACTTTTACCTCATGTTTTTATTTCTTGTGACGATACGTCCATAATGGATAGTGTTATTCCTTTTGTTGAGCCTCCACTAAAAGATGAGATTCTACCTGACCTTAGTTATCCTATTACAAATTCTACTTCCATTCCTGTGCATATTGTTGCTTTTTCAGAGCATTGACAAACTTGAATTTCTGATGACTTTACTGATTGAACTGAGAGTACACATATTGAGAGTATTGACGACTAATGTGTTCATGTAGATATTCATCTTGTAGATCTGAATTCTTCATTTACAGATTAGTCTTTAGTTTCGACAGTTGTTGAGCCTTGCTCTCATATTCCCATGGACATTCCTTTAGTGAATGTGTCATGTCTATCTTCTTCTCTAGATATTCTCTCTCCTTCACTATATGCTTCTTCATTGCCATCTTTTATAGTTAATCTTGTGATATATGATTAGACTTTGGTACATTTGAGCACTAGCAGACAGACATTTCAACATTTTCCAGCGACCTATATCATGATTCCTATCTACACTCCACTTGAGTGGGAATTCAATAGTTTGATAGCTTGTGGTTTCTTTCTTTTGAAATGAAGAGACTGAATTTGTTGTAGAAGGACCTACTACAACATTCACCATGTGACATTCTACACATATTGTCTCTTTTCTTTGTTGAGGCACACATCTTTCATATTTTGTAGGATATTGGGATCATCACTATGTACTTGGATATTGCTAGAACCCAATTTTATAGCCCACCTAAGCTATGCTTAAGAGGGTGTTGAAGTGGGTTTTCTAGTCCTTACTTCTTTTCTTTGTCTTTATTTTAGGGGGGAGTTTTTTTTTGTACTGGATTTTCTCTTTTTACTCCATATATTGAGAGTTGCATTGTATGTGGGTACCTTAGCAAGTCTTGGTTTCAGGACCCATCTTTTCTTTTCCACCCACCTAATCTATGCTTAAGGGAGGGTGTTAGCGTATCTTACAAGTTCGATTTTAGTTAATGCTTTTGTTACCTCAGTTAATGCTTCCATTGGGCTTTGGCGATATTTGCATTCATTGGTAACTGGCATACTTCGCTATAATTAATCTTAGTTAGGTTTAGCACAGGGGATGTTAAGTGGGAGTTAATGCATTTGTCAAACTCCACTGACACTAACAACTTTTGGCTATATGTACACTCCTCTTTTCATTCAATTTATGGTGAATAATCTTCTTTGACACTGCTTATTTTTAACCCAGAGATTCTAGTATATTTCTACAATTACAATTTATTTATTTTAATTAATATTAATTATATTTACAGTGAATTATTTTATTATTTAATAAATATATTTACAAAATTCATATCAATATATAATAACTATATTGTATCTTCATGCATAATTAATCTTACTATATTAATATTAGTTTCAAATATAAATTATATCAAAATTATAGATACTATAAGTTATGGGCCACAAATAATGACCCATAAGTTATTTGATGGTCAAAGTAACTCACCCAAATCAAAATCATAATGTTGTAGGTATTAGTCTCTAATACACCATCGCCCACTCTTCACTTTACCTACATATTAACTCCTACCTACGCAAGAACTGATATACTTCTTAAAAAACGAAAGAAAAACTTTATCCTAATAAAATATTGAATACTAAATTTTCATTAAATAATTGTACACACAAATCACCTATGTAAATATATAAACACAATAAATCAAGATAAAGTTTTAAAAATGTCACCATACTTTTTTTGACTAATAATAATCTATACTTTTAAATATATAAAAATATATTCAATCCTAACTACGAGTCCCATAAACCCAAGGTCAGGGGACGTATCATATATTATAATAAATGAAATGGTTGCATACAAATAATAATATAATAACGTATTCGAAGAAGTAAGGTAGTACTGTTGCGGAGTGAAGCGGGTTGTAAAATTAAAATAAAATGGTTCTTTGAGATATTCCGACAAGCGAGGTAGTACTAAGTGGCATGACCCTGTATACCAAGGCATGAAAATTATTTGAGGCTCCTCCAAAAGCTTCCTCTTTTTCTCCTAGGTGTGGTGCAACCTTAACGTCGTCTACCCAGGGAGCAGCACAGGAATTGAAGTTAGATTTACTATATTAATATTTCAATGTATGGGTCAATTCACTTAGAATTAAGTACATTAATCTTTAAATCATGGGTCAGTGGGTCAGTTCAATTCTATGATATTAAACACCCAGTTTTTGCATAAGTGGCTTGTGGGAAAATATACAGCTATACAATATATATGTTGCCTAAAAGAAATGAGATGTGATAAGTCTTCAATTTCATTCACACGGTGATGCTACGATGCGGCTACATGGAACCGTATTGTCTTACATAGGGGTAATAATTTATTTCGTAGATTGTATCAATAGATTTCCGTTATATCAGCGCATATGCCACTAAAATAAGTAATTAATGATCTCCATGATTTAAACTATGTAGGTCTCAGCGTATGGACATGAGATATATTCGATTTTGTGAACATCTACTGCTTTAATGAAAGTGTTATGTTTTTACAATGGATTAATGAGTGAGATTAATTTAGTTGAGATATAATTCTAAAATATAATTCAGATCAATATATATAGTATTTAAATTTATATTTATATGTAAATGATTGAGATTAATTATTTTAATTTGAGAAGGGTATGTAGTAAATATAAAAAATTAAAGAGATCACAATATTTTATTTTTATATTTGATTATATAATAGTGATTGTATTTGAGTTAAAATTAGGGATAAACACATATGTGGTTATATAAGTTCCAGAACTAATTTGTTGTCTGTGTTGTGTCTATTGTATAGATATGTATCAGTATCACTGATCGATATTAACCTACAAGTCAGTACGAACATGCATAGAAATAAGGCACAATGACAATATATGCACCTAAGACTATATTTTCTTGCTTTTTGTTTGTTATCTTGAACCTTGATGATGAATGTACATCTAAAAATTAGCCTTCTCTACTTGGAAACCTTAGATGTGCATGTGAAGGCTAGAAACCTGCAAAAATATTGGAAAGTATCATGTGTTGATATGACCCTAATAAACCCTATGTAATGATTGAATTTCACTCATATCCAATACTCAAAGCTTGAAAATCAAGTAAAAAGTAATTGTTCCACCTAGTTTAATTGTGAAAATGTGTTCCTTTGTTATATGTATGTAGCTATTGATATTGATTTGCTACTTGATAATGTTTGCTTTGACTTGGTTTTAGTATGATTCAGACAAGCCTTGTGATTTCTCCTAGGGATAGGTTTTTAAAATGAAATAATAAGTTGTATTTTCCTAATGTACAGTAGTGTATAGATATATATCAAATAAGTTCCAAACCCCTTTTGAATGAGACCTTAATGTGTTTACATATGGATCTGATTGAATAATTGCTCATACCATTAACACACTAAAATTATACGCTGACCCTAAGGATGTGTTTAGTTTTAAAAAGTAGCCGTTGTTGGGAGTAGGTTAGTTTTGATTGAAGCGTTCAGTATACATTGGAAATAATGACCAATTTGGTGGAATCAACACATGTGCTTGTGGACTAAAGTGAGATTATAGATATGTCTATGTAGGATATTTAGTGGGTTTGAAATAAAAAGTGAGATCATTGTCGGTGTATATTAGTAGAACCAAAGGATTAACTTATAAGATAACATACAAGTGTGAGAAGATGGTGAATTAGGATCTTGTTTGAGTGCTTAAGTCATGTGTGATAAATGTGTGTTAACCTTGCCATTTTCAAGTACTAAAGACTAGATTTTAGTATCTATAAATGCCCCCTCTTATTTTAGTAATGGAATTAATAGAGTAAAAGGATAAAATGTACTTGATTGTATACATGTTCACACTTGGAATTTTTTGAGATGGATCTAAATGTACAAATTTGATCCATCCAAACATACAATGAAAATGAGGCAATCAATGTTCATATGTAAAATTTTAATTTTTAAATTGAAAAGTAAAAAGGTTTTAAGAGTAAGAAAAGAGTGGACCTATATGTGAGTAGACCATATTTACCTATAAATGGTTGAAAATGACATTTCCTTGTTGAAAATGATGCTTCTTTGTTACAACATTAGATAATTGTTCTTTCTTATTGAAGCACATAGAGAGTTGGGATGATCATGCCCTAAATTGGTGTAACTATTTTGGATCTTGAGTTGTGAAGGAAACATGCCCCGACCCTCATGAATAAGAGGAAAGGTATGCAATGTATTAACCTAAATAACTATGCAAAAAAGAGAGAACCGTGTACTATGTAGGTAAATGAGAGAACCATCAAGCAAGGTTTGCTCGAAAGAAATAAATTAACCACTAAATATGTCATATATATTTAGTTGTAATGCTTTGATCCAATTCAATAAAGTACAATACATGTAAAAACAAAATGAAATGTCACAATAGAATGAAAAATGTCCATTCCACCATCATGTACACAAGTTTTATTATGTACTTTTGCTCAATGTAGAAAAGATACATGATCAAAAGAGAATAGACCATGCTCATGCCCACATAATGAGCGTAGATTTTATAGGTGTGAATTCAAATGACAATCATTTAACATTAAACTATATTGTGTTGTGTATGTGCACATGAACTAATATTATTTATGTAGAAAAAATAGGCCAACCTTCAAGAGGCCATAAATTTTGACTCATAACTCCGTTTGGGCTCTTCCACATACCAAAACAACCATATCAAAAAGTTTGTTTCTATCCTAAGCCACCCTATCCACTTAGATTTAATTTAAATATTTTTCAGAGGCCAAACGTGATCATCTGAGGATCCAAAATTAACATTTAATGATTTTTTAAAGATTTTTTTACTTTTATAAATTGTATATTTTTAGAACCGAAAGTCAACTTTAGTCGAATTTCATTTCATAGGTTAATTTTAGTATTTAGGTTATTTAAAAAAAAATAGAGCCACGAATGTGTGCATACGAAACATACTAAAAATAGTGGCTGCTAAAAATAGACCTTTTTTTAGATTTTATTTTTTTCTAAATTTTGCATGTAGACTCTAATTTTTAAGTTTACGCTTATTTAAGCATGGTTTGGGTTTGTAATCTTTTAAATAAATTAATAAGAATCAATTCTGAGTATTGTTTCCAGATATTAGCCTATTGATAATTTTCTTGTTCTTGTTGGATTTTGGGTTCTATATTTGGTATCAGAGCAAGTTTGAATATTAGAGGAGTAAAGAATGGCATAAGGATGAGGAGGTGTTCTACAGATGAACTAGACTATACAAGATCTAGAGAGGCAAGTTCAATAACTAATAGAGGTTATCACCAATCAACAAAGAAGACAAGTTAGTGATGAGGAAGACATAGATTGTGATGAAGAAATTTAAGAAGAAGAAGAAGAACAAGAACAAGATCAACCACCGTCAATGGAAGAGAGGATGTTTCAGGATTTAGAAGGAAGAAATAAAGGAATTAATGTTGATGTTCCATATTATGGAGGCAATTTAAAATCAGAGGAGTTTATAGATTGGATGATTAGCATGGAAAATTTCTTCGAGTAGAAGACTATGAGAGAAGACAAGAAGGTAAAGTTTGCATGAACAAAATTGAAAGGTCATACAATGATTTGGTGGGATCACCTGCAGAAAGAGAGACATAGAAAAAGTAAAGAGAAGATTAATTCATGAAAAAAGATGGGGAAGCAGTCGAGGGAGAAATTTCTTCCTATGGATTATGCACAAACTCTATACAGAAGATTTCAAAATTTTAGGCAAAAATATCATAGTATACAAGAGCATATAGATGATTTTTACAAGCTTTCCATACGAGTGGAGCGTGATGAAACATAAGAGCATGTGGCTACAAGGTATGTAAATGGTTTGAAATTTTCTATTCAAGATGAATTAAGCATTCACAAAATACGTAACGTGGAGGAGGCTTATCAATTAGCTTTGAAGGAAGAAGAAAAATAAAATAGACAAAATTTTAGAAGGACATCTACTAGTCTCAGAAGAGATGAATCCCATTTAATAAGGGGATGAGGTGGAATTAATACCACCATAGGTGGATTTAATGTCAATAAAGGTGAAACATCATGTGGTGCAAAAATGCAAGATGATAATAGGCAAGGGTTTCAATACCAACAAAGAAGAAGAGGATTTCAGAAAGGATGAGGTTACGATGGTGTTAGAGGATGGTTTTTAAATCAATGTAGATCTTATGTCTATTATATATGTAGAGATGAAGGGCACAGAGCATTTAAGTGTATAAACTATTAATATCAAGAAAGGAGGTAAAAAGATCATCTAAGAGTAAATCTAGTGGAGGTTGAAATAGAAGAGCAGAATATTAAACTTACACTAGCTGACATTGGAGAGAATCTCATGATGAGAGAAACCTTGATCACTCTAAGGAAGTATCAAGTGCAGAATAAAGAAGGTGGTGATGCAAGGCTGTGATCAAATATTTTTTGAACAAGATGTACTTCAGGTGGAAAGATATGCAAAGTAATTATAAATGTTGGTACTTATAAAAATATGGTTTCTAAAGGAATGATTGAGAAATCAAATTTGTAATGTGAAAAGCATCCTAACCCTTATCATATTTCATGATTTAAGAAAGGGAATGAGGTTATAGTAGATAAAAGGTGCTTAATCAATTTTTTTATAAGAGAAACTTATAATGATGAAATATGGTGCGATGTTATTTTGATAGATGCATACTATGTGTTATTAGGGAGACCATGGCAATTTGACAGGAAAGTAGTTCATGATGGAGCAAAGAACACATACATTTTTTGAAAAAGTGGTACAAAGGTATATTTATTACCTCTTAGAGAGGAAGAGAAGATAGAAATCATGCTTTGTAGTAAAGAATTTATCCAAGATATGAAGGTAGCAGGTTGTTGTTATGCATTACTAAAAAAGATTGAAGAATAAAAATAGTGCCAATACAAATAGAAGTAAATTTTTTTTTGAAAGAATATACATATATTATGTCTGATGAGTTATCAGATGGTTTACCAGCAAAAAAAGATTTTCAAAATCACATTGATTTGATTCCAGGATCAACTCTACCTAATCAAATAGCTTATAGGATAAGTCCAATAGAACATGCAAAATTAAATAAACAAGTTACTGAATTGCTAAGGATGAAGGTGATAAGGGAGAGTATGAGTCTATGTGAAACACTAGCATTCCTAACTCCAAAGAAAGATGGAGGATGGAGAATATGTTTGGATAGTAGCCCAATTAATTAAATTAAAATAAAGTATAGGTTTTTTATACCTGATTTAGATGATATGATGGATGTGCTCACAAGAGAAAAATATTTTACCAAGATTAATCTAAGGAGTGGTTATTATCATATTTGAATCCATGAAGAAGATGAGTGGAAATTTTCATTAAAGACTAGGGATGGCTTATATGAGTGGATGGTGATGCCATTCAGTTCATCTAGTGCACCTAGCACATTTATGAGGATGATGAATACAATGCTATAAGAATATATTGGTAAGTTTATGGTTGCTTATTTTGATGATATTTTGATATTCATTAAGACTAAATAAAAACACTTACAACATCTGAGAATGGTAATGGATTTGTTAAGAAAGGAGAAATTGAATGAAAATTTGAAGAAGTGCAGGTTTATGCAGAATAGTTTAGTATTTTTGAGATTGTAGTTTTAGCAGATGGTGTGAAAATAGATGAAGAAAAGATGAAGGCAATTGTTGAGTGGCCTATTCCAAAAAGCATTATAGAGGCAATAATTTTCCATGGTTTAGCAACTTTTTACAAATTTTTTTTTTTTTTTTTTTAGTAGTATTGTAGCACCAATAACATATTACATGAGAGGGAAAGAATTTGCATGGACTAGAGTAACCACACAAAACTTTAAATATTTGAAGAATAAGATTACAAAAAGACTAATTTTAGCATGGCTAGATTTTAACAAAGTGTTTGAGGTTGATTATGATGCTTCATTTGTGGGAATTGGTGCTATGCTGAGTTAAGAAAAAAAGCTAATAGTGTATTTCAGTGAGAAATTAAATGAGGTAAAACACAAAGTATTCTAATTATGATGTTTAACTTTATGCAATTGT
>JARHVA010006132.1:0-25000 GCA_037957365.1 Torreya grandis | reverse complement strand
ACTTTCCTGCAGCTTTATTCTTACTCCTTTAAACTATTGCATATGCCTTGAAAATGCTTCTACATCATCACTAATTCGATCTGCAATCAGAAATTGTACCAAATCTAAAATATGCATAGGATTTCTCCTATAATTTTTTTGAAAATATGACTTTCATGTTGATCTATTACCTAAACTTTTATATGCAAAGTCAGCTTATGGTAAAGCTAAGTCCCAATGCTTCAACGTCTCTCCCACTATACATCTTAATAAATTTCACAAGATCCTATTCACAACTTCTATCTGTCTAGCTATTTGTGGGTGATATGCACTATTGAAATGTATCTTAGTAACCATATTCTTCCACAAAGTCCTCCAAAAATTACTTAAAATTTTGGTGTCCCTATCTGAAGTAATAGTTTTTGGAACACCATGAAATCTCGCAATATCCATAAAAAATAGTTCTATAACTTTAGTGGCATCATTGGTTTTCTTACATGCAATGAACCATTTTAGAAAATATTTTTACAACAACAAAAATTAAATCGCTACCTCTCTTTGTGTTTGGCAATCCCAACACAAAGTCCATACTAAAATATGTCCATGGTCCTCTTAGAATTGCTAATGGCATGTATAGTCTAGTATTTTGTGCATGTCCTTTACCCACCTGACATATTTTACACCTTGAAACATACCTTGTCACATATCTTTTCATATTTGGCCAAAAATACTTTTCCTCCACCAAAGCTATTGTCTTCATCTTACAAAAATGTCCAGTCAAACCACCACTATTTAATTCTCTTATTATATTGTCTCATAGAGACCCAACTGGAATGCATAATTATTTCCATTTAAAGAGATAACCCTCTTGTATAAAATACTCATAATTAATAACACTTGTCCCACATATTAATGGATTCTTGCACTGCTCAACTATGTTGCTAAAATATAGATCAATATCATATAATTCTTTAATAGATTTAAATCCAACTACCTCACTCACCATAGTAGTTAATAACACTACCCTTCTGCTTAATACATTAGCTCCCTGATTTTGTTTTCCTAATACATGCTTCAACACAAAAGTATACCCCTATAAGAAAAAAATTCACTTTGCATGCCTACTATTCAACTTCTTTTGTGTATTCACATACTTCAAAGCCTTATGATCTGTAAATAGAATAAACTCCTTAGGCACCAAATAATTACTCCAATGTCTTAATGCTTATAAATATACTATACAATTAGGGATTCCATATTATATAGAAAGATATAGGATAATTTTTTTTCAGATTGGGATATACATGAAAAGGCAAGATTCAAATGAAAATAAAGCCCAAGATTATAAAAATTGTTGACCTGAAGGTGTATATACAAGATATAATGATAACTGATGATGATCCATAAAATATATACAATAATATAAATTTCTTATAAATATAAGATCGCATGGAGTCTTGTATCTTGTGGTAATAATATCTCCTTGCATTGGTGCCATATTTCATATATTTTTGATAAATAAATTTGTATATCTTGATCTAAATTTTGATGTGTAATATGGATATGTGTTTTATTATAGTTTATTTAATTAGTATGTTCGAGTTTCTCATAGATGTATTACCCATTCGTAGTGATCATAATATGTTATAAATTCCAATTGTTATCCAATTGTGATCTTGGCTTTCCTGAAGGTGTAGAAATCTAAATATTGTTTTTTATAAATAGGTATTGTATTTTATGTTTCAATTTGTAACATTTATTTATTCAATTTTCCATAATTTGATGATAATCAAGATACATGTTTCCATTATAATTTTTTGGTGTAGGTCTACTTGGATCAAGATTTAATGGAGATAGAAGTTTGATAACATTCCATTCAAGTAACTTGTTTTGTAGCATATGACGAGGTGATGAAAATCATAAAAACCACCATTTTGGTCAAAATGCCATATCATATTCCCTAGGCTGACCTAATATATCTTAGATTATATCATTTATTTATTTTATGTGTTGCTAGAGGTAATGGCAGAATATGGTACTTGAAAGGATACTTATCTACGTAACATGTATATAGATGTCATGTATAAAATCAACATATGTATGTAATTTAGATGGTTTTGTGTTCATATTATATATCAAAATTTAGCCCAACAATTATGTATCATGAAGCATGACTTGATATAAAATAAAATGCACTTTCTTCGATAATAATACCACTTCAAGTGAAATTGTGCCAAGTGCTAGCCATAGTCCCTAATCTCATTTTGTAATGATTTAATATCATATGTTTACCTATTTCATGTAAATCCCTAATGCATGAAATAATAATATGTTTTAAAATTTCATCATTGATTTAACATCAATAATAACTCATTTCATGAGATCATGCGATATTATAACTAGAATAAATAGTTCATCATATTGACCCACTGTGAACCTGACACCTTCATTGTTTTTAACTTTTATCTTGATGTAAATATATTAAATAGTGAAATATTTTAGAGTGTTTGACATGTGTGTCAAGAAATTCCTTATAAGCTTCTTCTATTGATTTTATGAAATCAATATGTGTTTTTGACTTAATTTTTTTAACCTTATTGTGTACCCAAGATCCTATCTTCCTTTATTATTATATTTTTTGATGGGGTTGATAATGCCCTATGCATGTTTCTGTAGTAATTTTATTATGTATCCCATGTTTTATAAATATATCAATCCAAAGCCATGTTGGGTCAAATTAGTTCGACAAGAAATTTCATTACCAAGTGTTTAAATATTCAATGTTAAATTTTTGATACTATTTTTAAGAGATTATATGTCCTTGAAAAATCATGCTAGATGTAATATTTTTTGTGTGATTTTTAACCTTTAAATGACCCTACCTTTTTAGATAGTGGTAGCATTGACCTCCATCGATGGAAAATAAGTAGATCAACCTTGAGGGGAAGTGGGAATAATAGTAGAAGAATAATATAGGATAATGGTTAGAATTTTTGGGGTATTAAGGTATATAAATAATACAAAACTTTAGAATATAAATGAGTATAAATTTAATGATAACTTATAGAATCAAAGAGAGCATAAACAAGTAGGAAAAAATATGAAATCTACAACTCTAGAAAGATGAATACCTAACAGAAAACCTTGGGATTTCACTATTTGATATGTGTACATGTTCACCAATATGTTTTAATCTAATTTGAATTAATGAGTGAGATTAATTTAATAAAAATAGAACTTTAATAATGTTGTTGAAATCAATGGATATGACATTCAAGCATAAATTTTAATTTAAAAGAGAGTGATTTTTAATTTTAAAAATGACAATTGCATATGATAAATATATAAGGTAATGAATATATCATGATACTTATATTTTTTGGTTTAATTTTTTATTGTGATTGTACTTTGGAAGTGAAAACTATGGAAAAGTTTGCGTGTGGTTTCTTTAGTTCTAAAATTGATTCACTACCTGCACTAGGTTACTTCTAAATATTTGGGTCATTATTTCCAATCAATACTTACTTGATGGTTGGTAAGTAATTGCATACTAATACATCATAGTGAATATATAATCACATGTGACTATATTTTCTTGATTTGTGTTTGAGATCTTGAACCTTGATGATGTACATAGATCAAGAAACTAGTTACCTCTAAACCATAGATGTGCTTGTGAGGGATTGAAACCTATGGAAATGGAACAAATATAATGAGATAATCCAACCCAAATCACCTATGTTTGATCATTTACCACTACCTATATATCCAACACTCAAAATATAGAAATCAAGTCACATGTATTTTTCCCATCTAGTGTGATTATGCAATTGAGCTCATTTTCTATATGTACACGGCTAATAATGTGGCTTTGATACTTTAAAATGCTTTATTTGAATTGAGAGTATTATGCTTCAAAGTTATCTTGTGATTTCTCATACTGATAGGTTTGGAAATTGAGAAGAATATTCTATATTTCCATAGTTTCCAATAGTGTATAGAGGTATATCAAAAAAGTGCCAATGCCATTTTTAATGAGAACTTGATTTATTTATATGGATCCAATTCAATAATTCTACACAACACTGACACATGGATTATGTGTTCACCTTAAAGATGTTTTTGATTATAGAAAATAGCCATTGATGGGAGTGAGTTGGTTATGACTAGATCGGTCACTTTTGATTGATGATATTGACTAGTATGAAGGCACTGGCATATGTACAAGTAAACTAAAATTTGAGTTTGGAGACGTCTATGAAGGATATTTAACATGTTTTAAATATAAATGATATTATTTTAGGTGTCTGTCAATATAAAAAAGTGTTGACTGATAATATTGCATGCAATAATGAAAGGATTGCGAGTTAAAACCTTCCTGAAAAGCTCATTTCATATATATAAATGGTGAAATTTTTGTAGTACGATGAACCACTCATCCACCTTCATAGCGTTTGTACAGTGTCCATAATATAAAATTGATTTTTTTTTGCTTTTCTTTTTCTTATATCAACCAGCTAGTGAAATCAACATTTATGGGAAATACCATGTTGTGATAAGACAGTCCACAGTCATAATTAAAATAGAATTCTATCATATTCCCCTCTTCCCCCATTGATGGTTATCTATTTAATTCCTTCCTTGCCTTAAATAATTCATTCTTTCCTCAAGAGATTCCTTACGATCATTACAATTCTGGAAATACCTTTCTAATATTTGGGCCTATCACATTTAATTGAGGGTTGGCATCCCTCATGTTGTTTTGAATTTTTTCATTTATTACCAAAATCTCCCTCCCTTTCAAGTTGTTTTAAATGTGATCTCCCTACATCCACTCCCACTATTGTCTTCATTTATTTCCTTGCCACAAGTATGACTATGATTCATACCATAGTAAAATTTTAATTACTTTCTTCATTGATCACCTTCTATTATTCACAATGCATTTGTATTTTATAAATTTTCCAATGTACCTTGCATTATGTCCTCCACATTAATTTCTCACTACCATATGTAATACCACTTGAGTATTATCACTATGGTTTCCATTTGGATTATGGTTTTCTCTTTTAGTGATCATAATTTTATTTATAGTCGTGACATCTTTTTAATATCTCCATTTCAATTTATTACCATGACCCTTATTCATGTTTTTATCTTTTGAAGTATTGTCCATTGTGGCTTTTTGTTCACTTGTTGATAGTTTACAATTTTGTCATAAAATGCGAACCCTTTCCTTTGTTTTTATCGCATTTCCATTCATAGAATATGTGGCTCTTTATAATAATTCATGTGGACAGTTTTTAATTTTTCCATATTAATACTTTAGTGATCATAAATATTTTGTAGTTATTAACTTTTTTTATTTTTACCATTTTCATTATCTTGTGGCATCCACAATTAATATAATGTATATGTTTTTGTTTTGGAAATAAATTATAAGTTTCTAAGTGTTTATGTGGTTGATGTGGTACGTAAACCAACTCCATTAAGGGTTACTATCATCATCAATACAAGTACCAAGATCTATGTTTATTTGTAGATGTTTATTATTAGATCTCCCTCTTACATTATATCGTAAGGGTAACTATCATCATCAATACAAGTACCAAGATCCATGTTTATTTGTGGATGTTTATTGTTATATCTCCCTCTTACACTATATCAACTTAGATAACAATTGATTACTACTTAACCATATGTTTAAGCTAAAGTTAGACTAAACAAGGCATTACATACTTCCTACCTCTTATAAACATCATCCCTAAAATAATGCTAGTAGAATAAGTATGTTCATAGCTTCATCCATCCAATATTAGTGAAATCTATATATAATAGCATCAATATAACATCATAAATTTAAAGCACACATTTATTTTCACATTGATAAAATTCATATAACTTTCATTGGTTGTAACTAACTAGCATAAATAATTTTTGGCATCCAATCTAGAGATTATACCCCCTCTCTTCGTGCCCTGAGGATATGAGTTCTAATAGATCCATTCCTAAGATTTGGCTTGTTAATTAAGATTAGGTTGGGAGTAATATTGGATGTGTTCAGATTAATATAAACCCACATAGATTTAGTGTGGAATCTAACTTGAGACACAATAGGAGGCTAGAGTATCTAAAAATGTTCAATAGGGAAGTAACCAGGGGCATAGATAACCCAACCTAAAAAGGACCCACACTAAAAAAGAAAATATAACCTACTAAAAATGATTAGTAAAAAGTCAAAACAAGCAAAATAAAAAATTTCCAACCAAAATGTAAAGAACCAGAAGGAAATGCACCAAAGGCCTTAGAGGAGGTTATTCTCAACTTTCCCCTAGGGCCTAGTATTATTACCTTATTTACCTATATATTTTATTCCTTTAATAGTAAAAGTGGAGTAGGTGCTTTTGGGAGTCAAGTGAGGGTGAATGCAAACTCCATATCATCGCCCAACAAAACCCATAACCTAAAGATCCTCTAGGTCATCCAATAGTTTGTTATGTGGGGTGCTAATTTTAGAAACATGGCCCTCCTTAGCTTCCGAAAAAACTCTAGGGAAAAGGACCCAATGGATTTAATTAAGATATTTCCTCACAGACATGATTTCTAGAGCCTTGTTCTTAAGACTTAGTTCCAAGGCATGTAACCTTTCTTTCAGTGAACTTGCCTCCACCAAAGTTGTATCCTCTAGATCAGGGGTCTCTAGGGAGACCAAAACTGACATAGCCTCTAAAAATTCACCCAACACAAAGGTATAAACTACATCTTAAACCAGCTCCTCTGAATCTGTAGATTCCAAGATCAACTTCTTCCTTGTCTTGCCTATTTTTGCCATTATTATTTCTAAAGCCTCAACTTTTGACAGCTCTCCTTTTGGTCTTTTCTTTCCTTTTTTGACACTGAGCTCAAGCCCATGTTTATTGACACCACCTTATTCCTATCCAAAGAGGCACTCTTAATAAGCATGCAAATAATAAATTGGTGGGTTACAAAGATCTTGTTGTTACACTAAAAGGCCATAACTAAATCTTTGAGGGTGTACAATAGAAAAAAGGGGAGACTAGTTTTCTAAATGTTCTTTAAATGTTTAAATAACATGAATTGATGAGAATAAACTAGGATAAATTTAGACTCCAAGGTGAGGTTAAACATGACTTACTTGCATACCTATATCTAAGGTTTTAGGAGTTCAGTACACATGAAGCTTTTAGTGAATTCCTTATCTTTTTCAAGAGAATCAATTTTTTTTAAAAGTCACCTATCTTTCATGCTCTTATCCTTATAGTACTTAAGATCATGAACAATTAGTCTCATGAATTCTATGATGAGCTTCTCAGAGACCTCCAAAGAATGTGTTAATACTATGCATTTCTATCAATTAATGGATGCTCAAAAATAAAAATCATTATTGTTCATTATGGACATGATGTTTAAACAAATGACTTATTATATCAAGTCAAGGGTTCCCCCTTTATCATGAAAATTAAAAGGGATTCAATGTATGATTTCAGACTAGGCTGCATGGCATTGACTTTTGCATTATCCACTACCTTAGTTTTTTGGCAAAGAATGGATCAAATTTATCATTGAAATGTTCTCTATCATGCAAAGCAAGACTTCATTATTATCCTTTGTGTCTATCATGTTTTTTAACTATTTTGTTTTGGCTTATCCACATGGATTTAATATGGGAATGTATTTTGTCTTAGTCATGATTCTTAGATCTTGGTCTTATGGACCATTATGTAGTCACTTGGCAACAAATCTTGGTCCTAAATATCTTTTCTTCAAGTTATAGAGTCGACCAATTTTTAGGTTGCTTGAACAAGGATCATATGTGGTTTTATACTTGTCAACCTTTCATGGTCTATTAATTAGTCACAATGTAATACAACATTTTTCAAATTTCCTAAGGTAAAAATCATACTTGGATTCCCCATGCCACATGTCATGATCTCACACTTTCGCACGCTCATAGTAAAAAACTAGTTGGCATGCCACTAGAGGAACATGATGTTGTGAGTTAATCATACTTATTTTTGTGCCACCCTGTCTCTTTATTTCACTTTGAAAGGCATAAATTTAGTTTGTGTAGAGAGTGATGGATTTGATGCAGCAAGCCAATCATTGATGGGCACTTGGTTATTTTTATCTCATTCCCACTCTTGCAATGAACAAAAATTTAGCATAGAGCTTAGGGACTATAAGGTAGTTAATACTAGCCACTTGTCTTCTGCTAACTACACACGTAGATTATATTAGGTCTAAGTATAAATTTAAAAACTAGGGATATGAGACTACGATCTAATAGGGAGACACCAAGTGTCAACATGGAGTTCAATCACATGGAGAGGGTGTGTATTATGCTTGACGTCTCAACTAAGTCATGATAATTTGAAGTGATTCCACATAACATTAAACATTACCAAAATTGGTCATGATATAATCATGTTAGAAAGGTTGATAATTTAGATAACCACCACATATTGTGGGCTTCTAGTTAAGATTTATGTTCAATTAAACCATAAAATCATCATAGATCATAGATACAAAGAAAATTTTTAGCAACTATTTAAATGACTATCAATGAATCTTTTAATACTTTAGTGCATTATATTTAATATCATATGTGAAGGACTAGGTTTTTAATTTTTTAGATTCACCCTTGAGTCTATGCATCAAAATTATTAAAATTGTTGTTCCATTATGATGAGTGAGATGGATGTTTGTCTCAAGGAAGATGTTTAGATGTATCATCATCCCTACATATTATGTATTGGAAGCTATAACTTGAGTAAGGGAAGTAAATGCTTCATAGGTTTCTCATGGCCCTAAATCTATAATTGTAAGATGTTAGTTATAGGTCCATAATTTATAGTAATTTTAAAATTAGAAATAATTTTGTAGATTATCCATATTAATTAAAATGGATTAATAATGGATTGTAAACAAAATTATAATTATTTCAAGTAGGTATGGACATTTGATAGTTATGTTTTTAAGAAATGGGTTCATTGTATTTCTATAAGTGCAAGTTAAATGGATTAAAACTAATTTATAAAAAACTTTGTACCTAGTTTTCGATGTAACACATAATGGTGTTACACATTAGTGTTAAAGAATGGTCAAATGTTGGTTGGTATTTTGGAAAAAAATTGTGTAAAATTTATCCATATAATACAACTAAGAAATAAGTGAGAATAATATATTTTTATCATAATAATGACTAGTATGCCATTTCTATCATTATATAAATAATATAGGTAATAATTATTATGAAGAAATAATGAAAAAAAATTCTTATTGGCATAAATTCTTACACATCTTATTTTGCGCATGATTTAATTCATGGTTAGAAAGTTTTATAGCATATGTTTGAATAAAACCCTTACATATCACAACTCTTTAATGGATCCATTATTATATATTTTATAGTATAAATTTATGTAAAAACTTTATTATCCTAAAAATCTGAATTTAATTGTCTATGATGCTACTACAAATATACGTATTGTTGTATTAAGAATAAGTAATGGTTTGGTTGTATGTGATGGTTCTAGCAAAAAGTTCACAAAATAAAAACATGTATGGTTGTTCACCAATAACAATTAGAAGACTTTTGGAATATTAAATCAAAACTTTTATTATGGATTATGTAAATAGAGACCCCTATATAAGGATGAATTAACCATTAGAATGATTGCGTGATAATATTTATACACTACGATCCTAATAAACTAAAATTAGTTACAAGAAACTATGGAAAGGGGTGGTTTTAGACATTTTAGCATCCATGTCAAAATTTTTGTAACCCCAAGTTTAGCAAGGAAGATGATTCTATAATGTGTTACAAACATTGTAATCGTATGACATCCCTAAGTCCACTACCATTATTGTCTGAATTTATTTCCTTACCATCCATTTCTATGATAGTCAAATTTGTATTACTTTATTTATAAATTACCTTCTATTGTTTACAGTGCATTTGTATTTGAATATTTTTCCATTGTAACTTTGATTGTGACCTTGATATTAATTATTCATTGCCAAATCTAATACCACTTTAGTACTATCCATTGTGGTTTCCATTTGGATTATGGATTTCTATTTTAGTGATCATATTTTTATTTTTAATCATGACATATTTTTAATATTTCCATTTTAAATTTATTACAACAACATTTATTTATATTTTTGTCTTCTAAGTTATTTTACACAATGGTTTGTTGTTCACTTATTGTCAATTTACATTTTCATAAAATGGGAATCCTTCCCTTCATTTTTATCACATTTACTTTCACTAGATGTGTGGATCTTTATCAAAATTCATGTAGATCATTTTTTACTTTTCTGCATTAATAATTTGGTGATCATAAAGCCTTTGCATTTCTTCACTTTTTATTTTGTCCCATTTCATTAACCTATGGATTATTATCCATAATTAATATAATTTATTTTATTTTATTTTGGAAATTAATTATAAGTTTCCAAATGTCCCTGTCATTAATTTAGCACATAAACCAAATCCATATAGGGTGACTATCATCATCAACACAAGTATCAAGATATATTCTCATTTGCGAATGTCTATTGTTAGAGCTCCCACATGCCCCGCTTTGACTTAGATAACAACTTGATTAATACTTAACCATGTGTGTAAGAGAAGGTTAGGATAAACAAGGCATTACATACTTCCTGCCTTTTGTAAAACATCATCCCTAAAATTTTGTTTATATAATAAGTATGTTCATAGTTTCATCCATCTAATATTAGTGGTATCCAAATATAATAGCATCAGTATATCATCAAAGATTTTAAGCACACACTAATTCCCACATGGATAAAATTCACACAATTTTCATCGATTTTAAGAAACCAACATAAAAAACATGTTATAATCTAGTCCCAAGATTGTACCCCTTGTCTTGGCACCCTAAAGATATGAGTTTAAATAAATCCATACCAAATATTTGACTTAATCGCTAAGATAAGGTTGGAAAAAAAATTAGGGTGTGTTAATGCTATTCATTTCTACCAATGAATGGATGCTCAGAAAGAGAAATGATGGATGTTAGTTATGGAGATGGTGTTTGAATAAATGACCTTTTATATCTAGTCAAGGGTTCCCCCTTCATCATGAAAATTGAAAGGGCTTTGATGTATGCTTTCACACTAGGCTGCATGGCATTGACTTTGGCATTATCTATTACCTTAGTTGTAAGGAAAAGAATGGATAAATTTTATCATTGAAATTTTCTCTATCATGTAGACATAGGACTTCACCATTGAATTTTGGGTTTATTCATGTTTTTTTTTTTTAAAATTGCCTTAGCTACATGGATTTAATATTGACATGTATATTCGCATAGTCATGAATTTTAGATCTTAGTCTCATGGACCATTTCATAGTCTCATGGCAAAAAATATTGATCATATATATATATATATATTTTTAGAATATAAATTTAGCTAATTTTTGGGTTGCTTAAACATGGATCATTAGCAGTTTTCCACTTTTCATCTTTTCATAGTCTATTACTTAGTCTCATTGTAATGCAATCTTTCAAGAATTATCATAAGGTAAAAATCAGACTTGGATTCCCCATGCCATATGGCATGATCTCACACTTTCACATGCTCAAAATATAAAGTGAATTGGCATGAAATAAGAGGACCATGATTTTATAACTCAATTATCACCATCTACATGTCACCATGTCTCTTATTCACACATTTAAAAGGTGTAAATTTAGTTTTCTTAGAGAGTTATGATTGTCAGGTAGCCAACCAATCACTATTGGGCACATGGTTATATTTATTTCATTCACACTCTTGTAGTGAATAGAAAGTTGGTATAGAGCTCAGGGATTGTGAGGTAGTCACAAATTGCCACTTGTCTTCTTCTTGTTACCCATGTAGTTCATATTAGGTCTACGTGGAACATAAAAACCAAGGGTTCTCAAATTATCATTCAATAGGGAGACACCAAGTGATAACATGGATTTCACTCACATGGAGAGGGTGTTTGTTATATTTGATAGTTTTACCAAGTCATGATTATTCAATGTGTTGCTAAATAACAATACACCTTAAAAAATTTGGGCATGAAATCATCATGTTAGAAATGTTGATGATTTATTCACCTACCACATTTTATGTGTGTCTAGTTAAGATTTATAATGATTTAAGATTGAAAATTATCAAATTACATGGACATGGTGAAAACTATTAGTGGTTATTTAAATCACTATCATTGAATATTGTAATACTTATAAATCAAGGCATTATATTTAATATCATGTTATATGGAATAGGCATTTAAATGATAGATTCACCCATGAGTCTATGTCGATGGAATATTAATTTGGTCATTCTATTATGATGAGCAAGATGAATGTTGGTCTCAAGGAAGATGTTTACATGTATCATCAGCCATAGATATTATTTATTGGAAGATATAACTTGAGTAAGGGAAATAAATACTTAATAGGTTAGTCATGGCCCTAAATATAGAATTGTACCATATTAATTATAGGCACATAACCC
Source organism: Torreya grandis (assembly GCA_037957365.1). Taxonomy (NCBI): domain Eukaryota; kingdom Viridiplantae; phylum Streptophyta; class Pinopsida; order Cupressales; family Taxaceae; genus Torreya; species Torreya grandis. The sequence continues at coordinate 12,478 of JARHVA010006132.1, read as the reverse complement.
ATAGTTCCTTCGATTGTAACCTATAATTAGATTTTTTAAACCATGTATAACATGGTAGATCATCCATATTAATCCAAATGGATTGATAATGGATTGTAAATACAATAACCATTATTTCAAGAAAGTGTCGATAGTTGGTGGTTATGTTTTTAAGTAATGGGCTCATTTTATTTCCACAAACACAAGTTAAATGGATTAAAATGAATTAAAAGTAAAAATTTATACCTGGTTGTAATCACCTAAAAGTGATAATTCGATTCTAAGAGTGTCGCTTGAGTTAACCCATCCTTAGGATTACCATAGATCTAATCTAGAGCCTTAAACATGCATTTTTAGTCATTCAACAAACCTTGTTCATTTACATCAACTCAAGACACAGTCCCTAAACAATTACCTCTAACCCCAATCCAAATTTCCTATAATTTTTTATAATGGACATTAGTGCCACATTTGTGACATTATAGCCACATGGCGCTAGTGTCCCCAATTAGGAACTATTGTTCTTAGGCCTAACTCTTTATAATGAATATTTTTAAAAATGTATGCCCCTTATTAGTTGACCTAAAGTAATTTTATTATCTACACAAGTAACATAAACCTACAAATATATGTCTAACCCACCTCTATTTACTAGATGGAAAATAGATGCAAAAGATATTCCAATCTAAGACAAAGTTGTGCAAATTAAGGTGAATTATCCTTGTTCTACCTTACTTTATCCATACTACCATCTAAAATAACCCTAAGTCTATTTTTAAATAATTAAAAATCTCAAGCACATTTAAAGCATCCAATGCCACTCTCATTCTAGTATTCACTTTCATATACATCAAGCATTAGGTGGGATAACTACATCATTCTTGATCCCTCTTTGGAGTATCAGTATGTAGGCAAATTTATACATAGTAGGGTGTTGAGGATGTCCAGTCCATCTTAATAAAACATTAAAATCTTGATCATATCATAATTTCAATGAGAAATAGGGTTTACACACAAAATCAAGCTTTCAAGGTATAATATGCCACTATAGGCTCTAGTCTCAAAAGAATATAACACACAAACATAGGTATAAGTGCTCCCTAAAAATAAGAATAGTCCTAAAAAGAGGAAATTAGTGTTTCATATTGGATACTACACATGGATGGTGTTACTATCAAAATTGGGTGATACTATCTAGTAAACAAATGAATATTAAAATCATAGTTGTGATACTCATAACTACTCATATCTCAAATTTTAGAACCTAGATCATCCGTTATAGTATATTTTTAGCTAATTTTATTTTAGCATATTTATTACTATTTTTATAAAGTCAAAGAAGGTTAAAAGTCATAAAAAATCATTACTTAATTATTGCATATTATTTGATAGATTTATACATCTCAGTCCTTTTACCAAACATAATTAATTACTCATGTAAAACACCTAAAATGTTAAATCATTTGGTGAACTCATCTTACTTCAATCATTGGATAAAACCCTAGATTGATTTAATTCCTTTTTTGTGTAAAATATTCAAGGCTACATGCTTCTAAATTTTTGATTTTGTTTAAACAACCTAGCTAAATAAAATCAATTTTATATTAGGGTTTCAATTTATTTTACATTAAATTTAAATGTTGCAAAGAACCCTAGATTCAAAAAAACTCTAACCCTAGACACACTTGGGGTTTGTATCCTTTTTATATATAATTATATTTTAATTCCTAAAATATTTCAATTTACTAAAATATTTAAAGTTTGTAAAATTTCATAGATTACTGTGCTTAAAAGGTCCAAAATATACAAAACTTATTTTCCTACATTCAACCTACAATGGTAGAATTTAAAAATAGATTTGATACAATTGATAAGCATCAATTATAAGACTTTGTGTCCACATATAAGGACATACAATATGACTCAATAAATATACTTCAAGAAAAACTCTCAAATAACAACAATGGTCAATCTTCTACCCCTTGAGTTAATGATGTTGTTATACCTTCAATGGGGCCTACTCAACCAACTCAGATAACACAACCAAAACTTGTTATTTGACCACTAGTGACAACTAATCCACTTGTGACAAGTTCTTCTCCTCTCAATGTACATTAGCTTATATAGCAGGTTTTTTCTCTACAATATAAGGTGTTACATATTGAGCAAGGAGCATCTAAGCCTTCTCACACCTTGGATTCCAACATTATATTACATACCCCATTGGCACATCACATTGCCACAAATCCTTTGCCGTCTAGTTTCATATCACCTAATCTCACATTATATGATGGAAAGGGTGACCCAAAGCATCACCTTCAAGCCTTTCACATAGCATGCTTGGAATATATGTCTAAGGATTAGCTTCTTATGAAGTTATTTCCATGGAATCTTAAGGATTATCCCTTATAAAGGTTCTATCATTTGCCTAACCAATATATCATGACATTTAATCCTTTAGCAGTTATGTTCCTATCATACTTTTCTATTAATATATGTGATAAAATATCATATGCACAAGTGGCACAACTAAAGCAATGGCCAAATGAGCCCATAACAGATTATGTCTTACGGTATAAGACATTCTTATCAAAATTGACTAGCCCTATGGTAGACTAAGAACTTCAAGATATATTCAAACAAATTCTACTACCAACACTTCAAAAATTAATCTTATTCAATAAGTTTCCCAAATTTACAAATATGTTCCACATAGTTAAGGAAAGGGAGGCTAAGCTCGTAGCAATGGGAAAACTAAAATATATAAATAGATCATATTCAACTATTAAGAGTTCATGCAAACCTCCATATAAGGTTAGGACAACAAAGAACAAAACATATCAAAAGAGAATAGTTAACGTAGATTTAGAGCCTTCTCCTAGATTGATTTTATCTTATCCTTAATGCATAATATTCACTAATTTACCAGAGTCATCAGCATAAGTTTTAAAATAACTATTGGAATACAATGTGATATCTCTCCCTCCCATTAAAAAGGTTGATATGACACAAACTCTTCCAAATAGTTATGATTTAAATGTATTATTTTAGTATCACAGTACACTAGGCCAAACCACAAACAAATGTATTGGCATGAAGCACAATATATAATACTTTATTGAGGCAAACATTATTGATGTGGGCACACACACCAAGGCACCAAAATAACAAACAGAGGCAAAGTCAATATATTTTTATATCCTTTTCCTAAGCATACAACTAATGAGGAAGAGGTACATTAGGTGTTCATTATACATACTAGGTTCATCTGCTACCATTTTCTTATCACTCAATTACAAAGGAGACACATCTGCTACATAATATTATTGGCATGTGTCACACTAAAATGACACTTAGACAACTTATCACATTTTTATAGTATGATATTGTGGATGATGACACAAATTTACATGAAATATTCATATGATCGTATATAGGCCACCATCCTATTCAGTGTGTCATGGTTGAAAATGGGTCAAGTATAATCATGTGCACCATGACACTCCTAAAATATTTTGGATACATAGAGTGGGATGTTTTCCCTAAAAATACAATTATTATTAGTTTTAGTGGCCATGTTTAGAGTTATATCAAGGAGATAGTAAGTCTATTATAGATGGGACCATCACATATGGCCACTTCATTTTTAGTATTACCTTGTACAGGTGTATTTAACATATTATTGGGTAGGCCATGGTTACAATAACTCTGAGACATCCTATCTAGAGTACACTGACGTCTCAAGTATATACATGATAACCAGGTGGTTAAGATTGAGTATTTCCCATATGAGTATCCTCTTCTCATCCCATAAGTCATTTCAACATAGATTCAATCACACTTCCAACATCAAGACCAGTTATAGTTGTAGTTCCACTACCATATATTGCATAGCTATCCATTTTAGTAAATAGTATAGATCCTCTATATACACATAATGTTTAACAAATTCCTCAGAGCATGATAGTTCTACTTTTACAATGTCTACATGGATGCATACTCTCCCTTATAGACCATTACTAGAAAGGCCATTTCATAAGATATATGTTATCAATTCCAAAGGACCTCCCTCTACATAGTTCATACTAAGATCAGTTGGGGTTTATGGGTTCTCAACATAGGGCACATACGTCACCTACAAATTTCAAATCTACTAGATGGGTCCCAAAGACCCCTATAGTTCATAGGGCATCATAGTCAGTGCCACAACATCATAGCATCACTACTCAAGTAGATTCATGTTCAAATTATATAACACACTAAATCATGGGCTCACAGTTGCCCTTTCACACTAAACACATGATCACTGTTCCATTCTTTGACATAAGTCATAGTGATGGTGAATGTCCCATGAGATTCATTATTTAGTATGGTGTCTACCCTTGTACATCCTTCATTCTCTCTCACTTCTTGTACATAGTTTAATTTCATATGCTTGTACATAGCTTATTATTAGAAAACAAAAAAATAATATAATATGTAAAAATACAAAAATATTAAAATATTTAAAAAATCTAAGATTTTTATAGATTGTATCCATTACATTATTTACATTTATACTACTTTTTAGATATTACATATTGCTAGCTATCCTATTGTAGTTGGTTTTATCATACACATATGCTTCACTTGTTCTTGTTGAGTGCCTACAAATCCCAGATAGGACTCTAGTCCAATACACTAATATAGACCATCTATTGTATACCCATTGGGGGCATTTACACTAATCCATGTTTATACATTGATACATCTACCCAGTCGGGGGCATCTCCTACATAGTTTCTATAACTAGGTTTTATCTCACATAATATACATTCCAGTTATGCATTGGTTTATCTTGATATTGATAAGTTTTATTCATTACTCAATTTTCTATTGCTGACTATCACTAGTTAGCTTCAATATATATGCACCCTGGCATCTACATAGATTTGTATTATAGAGTTTACATGTTTTCATTTGTAGTTACTAGATTAGACTTGATTGTGTTAATATGCTTCTTACATATTTGAGGGCATTTGAATTTTCCATTGTTCCTTGGATTTTGTGCCACTTCTCTATTTGTATGCCTTGAACATGTACCTATGTCCCTTGTGTGTGCTCTTTCGTGATTCTATAAGCAAACATTTAAACATGTTCCTCTATATGGCACTATGCTAAATGACTTGTTGTTTACATATGTAGACATTCGAACATCTCCTTGTATGTTTTCATTAATAAATTTAATGACATGTACCCATGTCCTTTGTATTGTGGCCCCTTGGCCTCCTTTTTGTGTGCCTTATGCGTTTGAATGTTTGCTTATTTGTATGCTTACACACCATGATGTTGGTAAGCAAATGAACTTGATTATTTGATTCATATATATATATATATATATATATATATATATATATATATATATATATATATATATATATATAGAATGTAGGTGAGAGGACCGTAAAAACTGGGAAAGCAGGTGAGAATGATCTCCATAGAATCTAGGGAGATATAAACAACAGCTAAAAATAATGTAGTAGTTTTAATCACCTATCTACTATGCTAACATTCCTCTCTTATTATAGTATTTTTACAAACATCGTATTCTTGATAGTTGACCCCCCTTATTTCAAATGTGGTAAAAAAATTTTACACTCTCCATGTATCTTGCTCACTTTCTAAGGTGGCATGCCATCTTTGTGGCATCATGGTCTTGGTGGCACCTTGGTTTTGCCTTGAAAGATTACCACAAATATGGAAGTGACACGAGTACATCGCTTTGCTTAATACCTTCGATGGTTTCTTTGATTACCACAAACCCATATGGTTTTTTCCTACAGGTTGACCATGAACCAAGAGGTGGAAGGAGGTCTTGATCACTTTGGTGGTTTCTCAAATTATCACAAACCCTTTTCCAAGAACCAAGCACTACTTTAGTGCTTTTACTCCCCATAATATTCTTCATCAGGAGGTACCAAACTAGAAAATAATTCTTTAAAAATCACACAATGTAGAAAAACAAAATATGAGGACTAAGTCTTCATAACCCTCTGTAGCCTTTGTATGCAATCGTTGTCACTCAACCTCGCACAACATATATATTTTTCACTATTATTGGTGATCATCCTTGGGATAGTCGATTTGGCACAAAGCACACCACACTGAAAAAAGAGAAAAACACACTACACCACACAAATTATCATAATAGCAATGATGTGACCCCATCATAGGCAACTCACGAAAGGATGCCAATTATCCTCTAACCCCAATTTCTTATTACGTATTCAACGAATTTAATTTTGAGACTCAATTTTAAAATGATGAACATTACATACCAACAATATTGCATCCACATATAATTTCGATTTTCAACATTTTTATAAATTTTTAAAATATGAACCTTTGACTTATAAACTATTGACCAATAAAACTAGACCAATTTTTGAAAAACTAAAGTAACAAAAATTACCATAAAGATCGGCGCTCACATAAAAACATATATTAAAACTAAAGACCTCAATTGAATCTCAACTTAACTTTATGATTTTGACCATGCTCAAAAGATTACAAATTTATAAACTAAGACACTAAATAAAAATACACTAATCTAATAATCCGAACCACTAAATCATAAACAATGACTATCGACTAACAACTTCAACGATGGACTTTTAACCCAAAAACAAATAAGAAATACATTAAGACCGACTTTTATTGAAATAAAAAAAAACTTTGACCTAAAATTAAGTCTTATCATCTAATAAACCACGAACACCGATAGACTTATCAAATATTGACTATGACTTTGCCAATGTAACTAAACATGCAAGTATACGTGGCAGAAATATGAAGAGATGGATGGCTGAAAAATTAGACATGCACGATGACAATGGAGGGTGGATGGTGTTGTATGAGGGCTGATCATCAACGGAATTCATGCTGCTGCGCAATAATTTTTTGTTCTTCATAAAAGTTCTCGAAGACATCAACGGACTTTACCATCGTTGCACGAGAAATTTGCAGTTGCGTAGAACTTGGCCGAAACTCAGATATCGAGTAATGGATTGACTGCAAGTCGTGTGTGGTGCACAGTGCTGTCTAAATGAAGAACCAGAAAATAAATTAAACAGCTAGTTGTACACGGTGGAAGAATATCTGATTCGACTGAGAATCTCTGACCAGCGTAATAACCGATCGAGACAAGGTTGTATTTAATGACTCCGACGTTGTGGAATTCAGATAATGATCTGACAGGGCTCCCAAATTTCTTAGATCTACAACCAGATCGATAGACTAAAGAATACAGAGCCATAGAACATGATAAGCCCCAAAACTATTCTCTCACCAAAAAAAAACAAAAACTCATCAAATATTTTGAATTCATCAACTTAGGGCAACTGTACAGGCTATGGCGCTGCTCCTGCTAGGTCTATTTGTCCATCACAAGCACAGAAACAAAAATTGCCGCTCTGATACCAAACTGTTGGCAAACAAATAAACTTGATTATTTTATTCATGCAATCGGAGCAATATATATACAACAGAGATGCAATTGAAGGTAGGAGAGAGGACCGTAAACACTCGGAAAGCAGGTGAGAACGATCTCCGTAGAATCTAGGAAGATATAAACGATAGCTAAAAATAATGTAATAGTTTTAATCGCCTATCTACCATCTTAATACATGACACTTATTTGTCATTTTTATACACACAAACCAGTTTTTGATGGCATGAGGGACCTCATGCATCTACTTATCCTACTTGGGAGCCTTGATGGACATCATGCTTCATCCTCCCGGGGAGTTACTCAAATTTTACTATTGTTATACATTGCTTACATCTATCTTGATACCTTTATCTAATGCTAGATTATAACATACATCTTACATTTCCTACTATTGCTCAAATACATCGACATTATGATGTCATGTTTGTACATTATATTGGAATATCATGTTCCAGCTAACAAATTTTGTAGAGCTACGTCTTTATACGGTAGTTTTACCATAAATTTCAAAACTACCCTAAAAAAATGAGGAATTTTTAGGGGTTTCATAGAGATTAGGCTCATATTTTGCTTTTCACAGATACATTTCAACACATAGGCTCAGTTATAGAGATCATACTCAGGACATACATAGAATAGAATAGAGGTTCAGTAGTCAGTTTAGACCACATAGAGATTAGACTTGTCAGACATTATCACCTAGATTGGGACACTAGCACCACAAGGAACTACTATCCATTATAGATAGCTACTATCTAGTTGCCCTAACTTGAGGATAGTTTAGATCTTTCAGACCACTACATTAGTTAAAGTATAGATTTTCACAAATACAATCACAAGTTTGATAATTATGTTTATGTTTATCTTAGATTTAGTCATTTCAATCCATAATCATACCAATTGTTTAGATTCGGGGGCATCATGCATAGAATTATCAATCATACATTCAAATCAGTACACAATTTCAGTTATTACATACTTGATTCAAATTTATTATACTCATATAACAGATTGGGGGTATGTTCTTAGCACATATTTCCACATACTCGGCTTTAGATAGGTTGATCATATGGAACTAAAAACTCCATGTCATTCTCTACACTTTATATACTTTGTATCACATTCCAAGTTATCACCATATTCATGAGTTATTCCATTTATAGTGGTTGGCACTCCTGAGTAGCCTAGAGCTGCCTAATATAACTCAGTGGTCATGGAGTTGAATACATAGTTAGATTACTTAGATAATTTTATCACTTTGTGTAATATAATGATGGATGCATGTACTTAACACAAGGGGCAATTATGGAGTCATGGCCTATTTGAGTTCTTGAGCCACCTACATGAGAGGGTTTGACATACATATAGTCTTAGTCAAGCTATTCACAGAGATCAGTATTCACCAATCAAGGGTGGGTAATGATAGAGTAAAAAATGTATTGAGTTCTTAAGCCACCCATATGAGGATTGAGTAAGACATCAACTCATTTCAAGTTACTCAATGATGTGATCACTGTGCACTTTCACACACATAGGTTGTCACTAAGCTTATGCATTGGTTCATGTACCCAATGAGGTGTATTCATTCCTTTCCTCTCTCTTTACTCAGTTACTTCATTTCATCATAGTATTTTACTTTTGATTACCTCATTAATAAAGACTGATTTTTACATGTTTCATTATAAAACATTGCTTTGGATCAAGTTTTCATAAATCCAAACCTAGATTACATGTTCAAACTCAACTACGTGGGATTAAATTTTAAGTTAAGTCTACGTACACTTCTTTTTCATTTATACTATTCATTTCACTTTGCTACATTACTAGCATAAACTAGGGGAAAATGTAATCAACTAAAAGTGGTAATTGGATTCTAAGAGTGTCATTTAAGTTGCCCTATCCCCAGACTTGCCATAAATCTATTCTAGAGCCTTAGACATGCATTTATAGTCATTCAGTAGACCTTGTTCACTTACAACTAGTCAAGACATAGTCCCTAAACTGTCACCTCTGACCCCAATCCAACTTTCTTAGAATTCTTACAAAAGGACATTAGCACCACGTTTGGGACACTACAACCACATGGAGCTAATGTCCCCCAACTAGGTATTACTATTCTTATCCGCAACTCTTCCAAATGGATACTTTATCATATATGTGCCCTTCTTGAGGTTGGTTTATGCTCATTTTCTTATCTATATAGGTAATAAAAATCTATAAATATAAATCTAATCCACTTCTATTTACTAGATGGAAAATAGATACAAAAGCTATTCAAACCTAAGACAAAATTATCTAAAATTGAGGTATATTATCCTTATTCTATCTTATGTTTTGCATATTACAATCTAAAGTAGCCTTAAGTCTAGTTTTCAAGCATTATAAAGCTCAAGAACATTCAAGGCATGTAATTCCACTCTCATTCTAGCATTCAATTGAACATACATCAAGCATTAGGTGGGAGAGCCACATCAGACTGGATCCCTCTTCAAAGTATTGTTATGTAGGCAACTCTCTACACAGTGGGGTGTTGAGGATGTCAAGTCCATCCTATTAACACACTTAAATATTTTTGACATCATACTTATAATAGAACTAGGGTTTGCACACAAAATCAATATTTCTATGTATAATACTTAACTATAGGTTTTGGTCTCAGAGGAACATAACACACAGATGTAGGCATAGGTCCTCCATGAAAATAAGAATAGTCCCACAAAGAGGACAATACCACCACATCTTAGACTCTACACATAGATGGTGTTACTATCCAAACTAGGCTCTTCTATCTAATTAATGGATGAATATCAGAATCTCACTTGTGATACTCATAACTACTTAGGTCTCCAATTTGATAACTCGTATCTTCTGTGATAGTCTATTTTTAGTTAAGTCTCTATTTAAGAATATTTCTTACTATTTCTAAAAATTTAATGAAGGTCAAAAGTCATAACAAATCAATACTTAATTATTGCATATTATTTGACTAATTTAGACATCTCAACCCTTTAACCAAATATAGGTAATTACTCATGTAAAATGCCTAAAAGGTTAAATCATTAGTTTTTGAAGTATCACATGAGGGTGATACACATTGGTATTAGATCATAGTCGAATGTTTGTTGGCCTTTTGGAATTTTTTTGGATAAAATTTATAGATATAATGTGACTGACAAACAACTAAGAATAATTTATTTTTTCATAATAATGACTGGTATTCCATCCCTATCATTATAGAGGTTATTAATGTAACAATTACTATGAATAAATAATGGAAAAGAGTGTTCTTATTAGCATAGTTTATGACACAACTTGTTTTTGGCATGATTTAATTCATGTATAGAAAGTTTAATTACAAAATGTGTTTGAATAAAACCATTACATATCACATCACCTTAATGGGTGAATTATTATATTTTTGTATTAGAAATGTATGCAAAGACTTTATTATCGGTGAGATTTTAATTTTAATTATTTATTATGCTACAATAAATACATTAATTGTTGTATTAATAATAACTTATGGATTGGTTTCTTTATGATTGTCCTAGCACAAAGATCAAAAAATAAAAACATGTATGGTTGTTCACAACAACTATTAGAAGACTCTTGGAATATGAAATCAAAACATTTTTTTATGGGATGTGTAAATGGAGCCCCCGATAAAAGAATAGATTGACCCATTTGTAATGGTTGTGTGATAACATTTACACATTATGATCCTAAGAAACAAAAATTAGTTACAATAAACTATGAAAATGGTGGTTTGGGACTCTTTAGCAACCATGTCCACATTTGTGTAACCCCAAGTTTAGTTGGGAGGATGATTTTATAATGTGTTACCATCTTTCTAAGTGTGGGATATGCATTTTTTCTATTGCTGATACACCAAATATTATTGCTACAACTTCCTTGAAAATATAAAATGTTTCAATCTTTTGTGGTTGAATGGAATTATACCCAATTTTGAGTAGAGTATTTTGAAAGGAAGCTTGATAACTTAGTATTATGTAGGATGTGATTTACAACCATTTTATTTCTCTCTCTCTCTCTCTCTCTCTCTCTCCTCTCTCTCTCTCTCTCTCTCTCTCTCTCTCTCTCTCTCTCTCTCTCTCTCTCTCTCTCTCTCTCTCTCTCTCTCTCTCTCTCTCTCTCTCTCTCTCTCTCTCTCTCTCTCTCTCTTCATAGTATTGTTGGTGTTATGGATCTAGGATTGGAGTGATATTCCCATTTTTATGCCTTTATGGGAATTGATAATTATGTGATAAAGAAATTTGGAATCCTAATATTAAATAAGAGATGAAGACCAAGTTTTTTGAATGGTCTTTTAAGTATTTTCTATTTACAATGCTCACAAATATATGATTTGATTAATCTTCAAATGTTGTAATTTATGATCACATAATGACATGTGAATTTCCATTGTGAATGTATTTATGACAACATTTTTTTTAATTTTATATAAGGATGAAATTTACTCTTATGATATGTGGGTATGATTTAATTTAGTAGCAAACTCCTTTGTGGCTCTGTGATTTTGGTAAAACAATGGCTGAACTATTTTTATTAAAATTTATGAGAATTATATATTTTATTTGTTTTATATTCTTCATATATGATTTTTTGTGATGGAAATAGAATAATAAATAATATTTATTTTCATATGGTAATTCTATTTGGGTCTCTAGTTATTCTTTGTAATGCAACATAGAGTCCTCTACTAGGGTGTGAGATAGGTTGTAAATATCAAACTACTATCTTTGGAGGACATTGTCATTTATGGGGTTATATATATCCACCAATCATAAACTTATTTATTATTACACATGTTAAAAATTCTTGGAAACACCTAGATGTTGATTTTTTATGGGTTTTTAGGAACCTATTTTAGGTATAATATTTTCCACCCTAGTGATTTATCTTGATTTTCATGTTATTGTAATTTACCTTTAAATAAATTAATAAATTTTTATTTAGTTGGTTTAATTAATTATGTGATTTATAAACTTG
>JARHVA010006131.1:977500-999883 GCA_037957365.1 Torreya grandis | reverse complement strand
ATAGGAGCATCATAAGCCTACCATCTAGCCTCATCCCATAACACATTACAATTCAAACCTAGAGATTAGTAAAGAGAATTTGGATATCATGGATCAGTTGAGAAATACACCAGCCAAAACATCTATATTAGAATTACTTCAAAAAGAAATAATCTTCAAAGATATTTTGTTTCAAAAACTTAATGCCACATATGTACCTTTTGATATCAATCCATCATATCTAATATCTTTCATGAATACTATCAAATATCATGGTTCAATTAAGAAATACACCAGCCAAAATATCTATATTAGAATTACTTCAAAAAGAAACAATCTTCAAAGATATTTTGTTTCAAAAACTTAATGCCACATATGTGCCTTGTGATATCAATCTATCATATCTAATATCTTTCATGAATACTGTCAAATATGTGGACGATGTGATATCTTTTTCCAATGAGTATTCACCTTCACAATCAATAATTGGCCATAATTTGCCCCTTTTTATTCAAGATCAAATCAATAACATAGCTATTAAAAGAGTTCTCATTGATAGTGTATCTGGATTCAATATATGTCGACTCATATTCATATAAATCATTGGGGTTGATCTAGCATCTATTTAAAAGGCATACAAGAATATATAAGGGTTTGATGAAATTCCTAGATAGACATTGGGTTCAATCACGTTGAACATTAGAGTGGGAATATAAACAATATTTACACATTTTAAGGTGATGCCAAACCACTTAAATTATAAATTGATGATTATGAGACCTTGGATACATGTTATGGAGGCTCTACCTTCCACTCTTCATAGATGTCTAAAAATTTTACATGATAGGTACCTATACACATGTCTAGTAGATAATCATCAATTTAGATATTGTAAACTCATCGAGTCTCATACACCAAGTAGGTCATCGGAGGGGACACCTTATGTTATCATATAATCTCCACCTCATAGGATTACCTTTGAGTAGATACATACATATGAGGTGGGGGATTCTAGTAAGACTATTCATATACATCCTTCAGAGCCTCTCCTAGCATAGTTACCTTCATTGATGATAGAGGAACAACCCCTCCCATCATATTTACTTCTACTGATGATGAAGGAACTAACTTTATTAGTACATACATCATCACCAAAGATATATGATGAGATACTTATATCCTAATTACCACTACTTGTTAATTTAGAAGAGGCTTACATTCATAATTTTGACATAGATTCATAGGTCACTACAAATGATGATCAACCACCTATAGATATTGATCATTATTTATGTGGATTTTTTTTTACACTATTGGACCCATGAGATTGTAAAGATAATTCAAAGTAACTTATACCTTTTCCTACACCATTATCATCACTTACTCAGGATCTTAAAACTACATGATCCCATACTCAATGATAATCAGTAGTAGGTCTCTCAAACCATTCAATACATATGGTCACATCCATGGATATAGACTTAGTCATAAAAATTTAGGAAAGGAGTTCATAGGAAAGACGATACCAGATCCTAAAACTACTACTTAAAATAGGATTTATGATATTACACATAGTCTGGCATAGATCAGTTAGAAATTATCACCATAAGAAGTACAACACTTTTGACACATTCATATACTCATAGGACATGATACAAATGTGTGTTCAACACTATAGCATAAACCAAATAAGTTTTAGGCTAAAGTCACTATCTAGATCACATATCCTGCACCTCCATAAGAACCACAACCAATAGTGATACTAGATACTTCACAGATATGAGCCTTGTGATAGAGCCTTTGCCAACATAGATATTCACAACATGATCTATTAACTCTATATATTTTTGTAGAAAACATTTATCTTTGACATGTGGTTATAGATGAGGATTTCAATCCTATTACTTTCACTTTGGCATTTTTACATGACATTGGTTATCAAGAGAGTGAGCTATTGCATGTTATACACTATCAGGATTCCATTAGACATATTACATTACTAGTTTCATGTGGCCCCAAGGTGGCCAATACATTAGTATTCATTTTAAGTATAGACAATCATGTATAGGTTAAAATTTTTAGTACATGGTTATATGTAATAGATACGATAGTTGATCGATCAGATAGAAGCTTGACATTTAGTCATGATGGACACATGGTTTGTATCTTACATGATGATAAAAATGAGAACCAAAAATTTTCACATAGATACTCTATGATATAATGTGGTTCAACCTAGAATGGTGTGATAGGAATCTTACATAGTTGAACATTATGTAATCCATATGCATAGACTCCAAACTCATGCCAAGTATAAGGCCCCACTAATACATACATATTGGTATGAAAATCATGATGATGATAACTTATTTGAGTTTAGATACGCTGAGTATTTAACACTGGATGATATTCCACCAAATCCACCATTTGACTTTCTACATCCCATGGATGTGTTCTTATCTCTATAGAAACATTACACTTCATTGTATTCTAGTATTTGCTTGTACATATTTCCTTCTCTTTCTTTCTCCTTGTACATAATTTATTTTCAATTGCTTGTACATAGCTTATATATAGAAAACATTACAAAAATATAACATGTCAAAATACAAAAACATTCAACTATTAAACAGAATTCATCCAAAATTTACAAATGATATGCATTATTATATTCACATTTCTACTACTTGCTAGATATTGTATATATTATCTATCTTAGTATAGTATATTTTATCATACACATATGCTTCAATTATCATTATCAAGTTCTTGTAGATTACATACAGGACTCCAATCCACTGTACTAATCTATACTTGCTTTTATTTACCCACTGGGGGGCATATACATTGATCTAGTTTTATTAGTTTGATACATCCTTCCACTTAGGGGCATCTCCTACATAGTTGCCACTATCAGGTTCTATCCTTAAATACTATACATTCTAATTTATTCATTGATATATCTTGATATTAATTATTGTTAATAATTTCTCAAATTTTGCTAACTATCACTAGTTAGACTTATCAAGTATACATCCTGTCATTTACATAGATTTATACTACACAGCTATACATGCTTTTGTTTCTAGTTTTCCTAGACTAGAATTGATTGTGTATCTTATGATTCTTCGAGTTCAAGGGCATTTGAATATGTCATTATTATTTGGATCTACACCACTTCTATGTTTTTATGCCTTGGACACGTGCCCATGTCCCTTGTGTGTGATTTCCTACTTGTGTATGTGGACATTTGAACATGACCTTGTATGTCTTCATTCTCAGATTTAGTGGCATGTGCCCATGTCCCTTGTATTTTGGACCCTTGTCCTAATTTTATGTGCCTCATTTGTTTGTATGTATGATTATTTGTATGCTTCTTTACCATGACACTTGTCTTTACTTATTACATGCACTATTTTATGATGCCATGAGGGACCTTATACATCTACCCTTCCTATTTGGGTGTCATGATGGACATCATACCCCATCTGCCAAGGTAGATACTCATATTTTTTATTATACACATTGATTACATTTATATTGACACCCTTGTGTAATGCTAGATTGCAACATACATTTTACATTACCTACTTATGCTCAAATATTTTCACTTTCTAATGTTATGCTTGTATATTATATTGGAATATCATGTGATTATTATATATATGATCTGACTAGCACATTTTGTAAAGCTACTTATTTTAAGGATAATTATTACATAAGTTCCATAACTACCATCAAAATAAGAGTAATTCATAGGGTTTTTCATATAGATTAGAGTCCTACGTTGCTATTCACAGATTATTTTAAGCACACAGGCTCAATTTCAAAAATTAGACATAAGAAAATATAAGGACTCAAAAAATAGATTAGTCATATAGAATAGATACTAGACAAACATTACCACCCCAGATTGAGACACTAGTGATATAGGGTGCTATTATCCACTATAGGTTGCTACTATTTATTAGCCCCAAATTTAGGTTAGTTCATATTAACTAGACTAGTACACCAAGTATATTATATATTTGCATAGGTATAGTCAAAAGTTTGAAAATTATGTTCAGATTTTAGTTAGATACGCTCATTTCATCATAGATTCATACTAATTTCTTAGATTTTAGGGCATCATGTGTGACATGATCACTCCTAGATTTAATTTAGTTACACAGATACATTATTACATACCCAATTTAGAATCAATATACTTAGATATCGGATTGGGGGTATGTGTACCACATATTGTTTCTAGATGCTCAGTTACACATAGGTTGATTAAATGGAATGACAAACTTCATGCCATTCTCTACATTGTATACACCTTCTATCACATTCTAGGTTGTCACTAGATTCATGCCTTACTCCATCTATAGTTGTTGGCATTCTTGAGTGTCCTAGAGCTACCTAATGTACTTGAGTGGCCTCAAATTTGTTATACATAGTTAGATATACCTACTTAGATACTTTCAACACTTTACACAATTTATTTTTAGATTAATCTACTTCACATGGGTAAAAAATGATGGAGTCATGCCTACTTGAGTTCCTATGCCACCCACATTAGAGGGTTAGATGCACTTACAATCTTATCCAAGATATTCACATATCATGATCTACCAAAGATAGGTGGGAAATGATGGAGTCAAAACTAGATTGAGTTATTGAGCCACCCATATGAGGATTTAGTAAGCTATCATCTCAGTCTAAGCTATTTAAAGATTTGGTCACTATGTACACTCACAGACATAGGTTGTCCCCAGGTTCATGTATTGGTTCACATACTCAATGAGATGTATTCATTCCATTCTCTCTCTCTTTACTCAGTTTTAATCAATTATTTTATTTAGCATAGTCTTTTGATTTTGATAATATCTTAAGTAGGGACTAATTTTCGCATGTTTCATTGTAGGTCATTACTTTGGATCATGTTTCACATATGCAAAACCAACTTCACACACTCAGACTCTACTACATGAGATTAACTTCCTAGGTAAGTCTATATACATTTCTTTTTTCCTTTATATTAGTCATTTTTCTTTGTTTTATTTATAGCATAAACGGTGGAAAATGTAATCACCTAAAAGTGGTATTTATATGCTAAGTATGTTACTTGATATGTCTTATTCCTATCTTAACCCTAAATCTATCCTAAAGCCTATACCTTGCTTTGATAAAAAATTGTGCAAACCATAAACATATTCTGATAACCCAACCACAATCCCATGATAGCATTCCTAGATCCAAACCTAGTGTGCCCAACAATCTACCTGGTGGACATTAGTGCCACACTAAGAACACTACAACCACATGGTGCTAGTGTCCTCACTAAAACTCTAGTGTCCCTTATCTTAACTCTCCCAAATAGATACATTTTCAAATGTGTGCCTCTCCTAAGTTCATCCTACATACATTTTACTATCTATGCAAGATAGATATCTCGATAAATATAAGACTATTTAACCTCTATAGACTTGATGGAAAATAGATGCAAAATCCTATCCAAATAAGAAACAAGGAGAGCAAAATTAAGGTATTGGATCCCTATTCTACCCTAATTATACATACTTCCACCTATACCATCCCTAAGCTAATATCTAAAAGATTTAAAATCTCAAGCACACTCAAGGCATTTAATACCACTCTCATTCTAGCATTCACATGTACTTACACCAAGAACTAGGTGGGAGAATGACATCAGGCTTGATCTCTCCTTAGAGTATTGGTATGTAGTCAAATCTCTTCATAGTGGGGTGTTAAGGATGTTCATCCCATTAAACTAATGAACACACATTTATTTCTCATGCCATAATTACAAGAAGGATTAGGATTCATACATTAAATCATATTGTCTAGCCACAATGTAGAGTTTTATATTTTATGTGCATAGGAACAATTGCTAGAAACAGATCTACAGGTGCTCTTAAGAAATAGGACAATCTTATAAAGAGGACACTAGAAACACTTTTAGGACACTACAATAATATGACATTAATTTATAGGTTTGGTGATACTATTTAGTGAATGATCAGATCATGAAACCCTATTGATGACACTTAGACCTATCTAGAACCTAGATAATCCAATATAGTCACTTTCCATATAAGTCTCATTTATACATATTTATTACTATTTATATAATGTGTAATAATTCAAAATATATAATAAATTAGTGGTTAATTATTGCATATTATTTAACTTATTTAAACATCTTAGCCATTTAATCTAGATTAGAATTTACACACTGTAAAACCATAAAAGGTTAAATCAATAGGGAATATTCATATCAATGCCTTACCTATATTGAACAGTTTAATTTTAACATAAAAAATTTTAAAATATTGTCTTGCAGTATGTCTTAAACCATCTAAAGATCACTGATATATCTTTGTAGCATATATGACCACTAAACTACCATTATTTTCTATAGGGTATCTTGCACTAGTAGAATCTATTCTAAACATGATACACATAGCCCAAAGCTCCCTCTCTCTGTATATTTCCTAAATCTAACACAAATAAAAACCAATAAATATGATAATGGAATTTAGTTTGGAAGTGAAAATATTTCTACTAGGGCTTCATATGGTCAACTTACATTATCATCTGTGCTTTCTTGCCATCTTTGCAAAGTGTGTCTATGGGACATTTGAGGGTCCTAAAAATTTATTATGCTCTATGCTCTAGCATGTGGGTGATACAAACATATATAATTTATTACACACTCTCAACTATAATGGTTGTTGTAGGCGATAATAGAAATTTACCCCAAGAGAGCTTGAAAGTTTATCTCAAAGGTCTTTAACAAGGAACTCCTTCTGCTCTTCCTCCACTACAAGTATGTCTTGCTAGTGATGCCATTGAAAATTCATTAAAATGGTATGAAAAAATTTCCCTTATTTCTTATTTTTTTGGCACATTCCCCTTAGAAGAGTCTTTCTAAAATTGTTTTTTTCCACTAGTGGGAGCCTTTGGGCATCCATGTAATTGGTGTCACAAAACTTACCAAAGGGTGTTCCCTATTTACCTTCAAAGAGCTATTTGAGTGTAATAAATCATTCAAAAATCAATATTTTAGTTTCTTTGAAACATGATCTAGATTTTATCCAAATGGAATCATGAATTCAAAGCCACAAACCATGATTCCATTCAAGTCCCATTTGGTTTGAACTTCTTGCCTTGTTGGTACCCCTGTGGACATTTATGGACCAAATTATCACACCCATTGGATGCATTATTTTCTAGTAGCAATCCAAGTGGTTATCATCCTACCCAAAAAATGGGTTTGCATCAAGGTGGAAATTTCGAAATACCTAAAATAATTCACCAATATCTAGGTAGGTGACACCTAATGATCACAAAACATTGTGTACTTAATCTTGCATAACACTTGCATTCATGTTATGTGTTTGATCACCATACCAAATATTTTCCCCTTACGGGATGTTCAAAAAATTCCTTGGACCCTTAATCACTTTAAAATACTAAGGTGGAGTACAACAAGGATGACTGGACCACAATTCATTTCAAGAATCCCTATCTAGGGTCAAAACTCTCCTCCCTTGTTACTTCCTCTCTAATTGATAAACCTTCTCTAGAGATACCCAATCTACCTCCTCATGTTGTTTCAATCCCTTAACCCCTCTAAATAATAGTTTTAATAAGTTCCCAATATTCCTTGGTCCCTACTATGGGTATATCTTTAATAAATGTCTCATTATCAAGTTGGTCATGTGTCCCACCCTACAGTGGTGACTCTCCCTAATATGACCATGGGTTAAGTGATACTCTATTATAATGAGCTATTTTTTATCCAAAATTGAAGTAATAATTTTGTTTTTCTAGTAAATTTTGACAATGAATAGGGGGAATTACACATGGATGATGTTTCACAATAAATTTTTCATTTCAAAATGTTCAAGGTCTTATATAGTCCTCTCAAAAATACTCTATGTGCACAACCTATCAACAAATAGGATCTTTAGATTTTGTTTGTCTACAAGAGGTTAAAGTTATATGTTTTCTTCTACAAACTTCTCTACATTGTATTTGGAATGATGCTGCCCAATTTTCAACATTACATGAAGATGGATGTTGCAGTTCCATCATATTGGTTTTACCTAAGTTCTCCCAATTCATTATTTCCATGTAGAAGAACTCACCACAATAGGTTGTTTGGATGGTTTTAGACATTGATGATCATTTAATTGGAATTATTAACATTTACACCCATAATTATGGTCCTAACAAATATCTACTTTGGTGCTCTTTGGATGACAATATCCACCCTACCATATGGATTATTTATGGGGATTTTAATAGGGTTGAGAGTTTGAAAGATAAATTTAATGCCTTGGTGATGTGGTGGTGCATTGGAGAACATGAACCTTGGTATTATTTCAATAATAATTTGGGTCTTGTTTACCCTCTCCTTTAAAAACACTTAATTAACGGCATGTATTAGTTTACATGGTATAATTTTCATGATGGGGATCACCCCATGCTAAAAAGGCTTAACCGTTATATGTTGTTAGAACAAAAAATTTTCAATTTATTCAATACTAATGGCCAACATGTCACTATCCATTTAGACTTCATTCTCTCTTATTATACTCTTATCTATTATAGAGTAGAATGGGTTACAAGGAAATATAAGGTGCCACATTATTAGGTCATCCCCAATGCTTATATTTTAGTACACATCGGCAACATTAATCTTATTTCATGAATATGGAACTTGGTTCCTATCTCTCTTTATGTTTCTAACTAGATTGAGTGGTGAAATGATCCCATTCTATCCACCGTAACTTTCATATGCCACTATGGGAAACAAGATGTGAGAGTAAAGAAACTCAGTGAGGATACTACACTAAAGTATTTTATAAGGGTCTCTTCCCTCATTGAGCCCAATCATTTTGAAATTAATTTTCATAATCTCTTTTCCTCAATCAAACACCATATAAAATTTGTAGATAGCCATATTATAAGAGAGGTGAAATTACGTGCCTGAAAACACTAGCTCAAAGTTAGAGATACGGCTTCCAAAGAATTTTTCAAATCTATCAGATCCAAACAAGATCATGATTATATAAAAACTATATAGTCATCTCAATATAGGTCACTTCTCTTCCAGACATCTTTTTAGTCTTTATGGATCACTATAAGTTAATTTTCTAAGCCACAACTTTATTCCAGAAAGAGATCAAGATTCATAAGTTGCCTTAATTTGTTTCATTGTAAAGTTAAAGTAGTCAACGAATGGATTGTTGACTCTTTCTTGACCCTCTAAGAACTCACAAAGGCTCCTTAATGCCTGAGTAATGGAAAACCCCTAGGCCTTGATGACTTTCCATATGAATATTACAAGGCCACATGGGAATTTGTTTTGGCTTGACCTACTCTAAGTGTATAAGGAATCCTTATAAAACCATTATTTAGGAGATTTAATTAAGCAAGATAATATTATCTTCATTCATAAAGCATGCGATCCAAAGCTTATTCCCAACTAGCAGCCCATTATCTTGATGAATGTTGCATACAAAATCCTCTCCAAATCATTGGCTAATTGGATCCATTTTATTTTTCCTAGCAATATAACCAATTTCATTAGAGGGATATATATTATATATAATGTTATTTTCATCTAGTAAGGTCTAGATTGGGCCAAATTTTCTCATCATAGAACCATTTTTATCAAACTCAACTTTCAAAAAGCATATGACAAAATTGAGTGGCCTTTTATTCTATCCATGCTAAAGGTTCTATGTTTTGGACAAATCCTCATTTCAGTAGTCTAATTTTTTATCAAAATTTTCAACTTGCCTTAGCATTAATGGATTCATGTTTGTTATTATTGACCTAGAATGTTCCATGAGGAAGCGAGGTCCTCTATCTCCAGTGTTAAATGTTCTTTCCATAGAAGCTTTAGGATATCTTCTTGTCTCTAGATCTAAGCGAGGATTGGTTCATGGTATCCATTTGCCTCGTTGATCTTCCCAGATCATTAATGGACATGTTATGTATGATACTTTTATTATGTTATAAAAACAAGATTTAACCTTCCTAAACTATGAAATGTCTTGATATCTTTTGTTTGGCCTCTAGGTGTAGTTTACAATAGAGTAATATGTAATGCTTCAGACAAAGTATGATGCTTATGATCAATTAGATTATCTAACATAATTGGAAAAGGATTTTGCAAGGAGAAAAATTCAAATCTCTTAGCATCCCTTTTACCCTTGATAGTTCTCTAGTTGAGTTATGAGAGTGTGTCATCAAAAGAGTAGAGAATAAGGTTTAATAATGGATTTCTAAACTATTATCCTTAGCATGAAAATTCCAAATCTATACCAATATTCTGATGGGCACCCACATTTATTATTCCTCTTATTGGGCTCCCTCTATAGTGACTTATGATATTTTAGAAAAAATAATTAGGGATTTTCTTTATTGTAATTCCAAATAGGCCAAGGGCTTCCATCATGTTGTATGCGATACTTGTTGCCTACCTCAAAAAAAAGGAGGCATGGGAATTTGTGACATTTACAGGTAGAGTGTATCTCTTTTTGGGCCCCTTATGGTAAAAAAATTGAATAATATAGGTTTCCACTCCCTTCTCATCATTACGGAGCCTGTTAAATTAAAGGATCATTTATTTCAAAAATCATAAATACATCCTTTGAAACTGTTAAGCCTCACATGAAATGGATTGGGTATTATTTTCATACATGTCTATCTTTCAATGATCACAAAATTTGGTAGTCTCATATTATAACAAACTATTATGAGCCTCACTGACACAATAAATGAATAAGAACACTAATTGACTAAATATTAGCTAGATCACACATTACGCACATATTTCATTTTGAGAAAGGAATAGTTCTGATCATAGACCACTTCGAGGGGGATACCTCCTTTGAGTAAGACTCAATTATAATTATTATTTTTTGATGCATTACAATGGCCTATTCTCCTCTATTTATACTAATCTAATCTACCTAACTCTTCCTTGTTTTTCATGTGGTATCAAAATGATATTTACTATTCTACTATTTATGCTACTAATCTCCCTATCCCTAGGTAAATTAAATTCTACCCCCTTGATATGTTTCATCCTTAAAACATGAAAATAATTACATATCAAAAATATGTTGAGGACCAAATGGAAGCCCTACCATACATTTATTCTGATTTCCAATTCTTCTTCCTATGCTTTGATAGGAGCATGTATAATAGTGGTGTAAATGGAATCAATGTAACATTATGTGGATGTTCAAAAGGAACAGAGGAATGAACATCAATAGAAAATAATGTTGTCTAGAGGTTATAGTCAATTACTAAAAATTGAAACATGATGATCATCACCTCAAAGATAGAACAAGGATGCTCAAAATAATTTTCTTGGTGAGCTAATGGAGGATACATGACATGCCCCTTAGCATTTTTTTATACACATTTTTTTGGAGTAGCTAAACGAAAAAAAGAATGCAAAAAAAATCTTGAAGTATTGGTGGATAGTGTGGGCTCATCAGTGGCATGTTTAGGTTCTTACTTGGGTTCATCTAAATGTGTAGAATTTGTAACCAAATGAAGGAAATCAATATACCAAGTATTTAAAAAATCTTCCAAATCTAGCCATGTAGTTATGCCCATCTCAAATGCTTTGACTATAGGAAATAAATCTTCATTCCATGTGTTTTAGTTATTTTCCCAATCCAACCATGCATTAATTTACTCATCATAATGTGTTAGTATATGGGAGTGAAGCTTTGATATATTAAATGTAGTATGCATAGTAGCAATTATTTTATATAAATTAGCATCCACTTTTGAAATTAATACACTTATATTATATTTTTAGGAAAGTGTGAGTGAAACTATCATGATTTGTTTTTACAAATAATAATTAGTAAAATTGTGATAACTTTCAAAATACTAAATGAAATTAAAAACATCAAACTATTTTGAAAATGTTAAACAAAGGTGCACAAACCCTAAAAATCATTTGGTACAATTGTATCCTATTTGAGAGTAGAATGCATAATAAAATTCATTTTTATTTATTTCTTTTTAATACATAATCTATTACTAGATCTTTGATAAATTTTAATATACTAAATGAAATTCAAAACTTCAAAGTGTTATGGAACGCTGACACCAAGGCACACAAAAAGATAAATGGTTTAGAATGAATGTTGGTTGTTGGAGAGTTGTATGTAAAATAACCTCTTACAACTAATATTAGTTAGAGACAAATGATTTGATACCATATGTTACAAACCTCACTCACACAATAACTGAATAACCATACTAATTTACTATATATTAATTAAATCACACATTACATAAATAAATCCTTTTGGGGAAGGAATAACTCCAATCGTGGACCATTTCAAGGGGGTACATCCTTTGAGTAGGACTCAATTAAAATTATTCTTATGGATGTATTACAATAGAATATTCCCCTATATTTATACTAATCTAATATAACCAACTCCCTATTCTTATGCATGTGGTATTAAAATACTATTTACTAGTCTACTATTTATGTTGTTAATATAGCTATCCCTAGGTATATTACATAATATTTTTTTATAATTGGTTAAATTATGATGAATCCAATCCCTAAGGATTTTTAAGAAAGGTTTAGTTACCATTCACGATATTTTTTCCTAGGAACTAGATTCCTTGGCCTAATTTGAACAACACATTTTAATTGAATAATGTTGATTGTCCTTTCATTCTTCTTATTTAAGATATTGGTAGAAAGAATGGAATTGGAATTGACACCCATTTCAATAATTATTCTCTAATCCTTATGTATCAATTTATGTGACCATTTTATCTTATGATTTACAATCTCAATAAGTGTTACAGACTTAAATCCACCCCCATAATTTGGCTTTCCTGACTTGGTAGAATCTAACATGCCAAGATAGAACTTAAGATTTCCCACTCTCTATGGTGCCTAGACTACCAAGGCCTCCTAATTGGTGAGTGAATCTCTCACATGAACATCACTCCACCCAAGTTTCCTACATGCCATTAGCTTGAGTCTTTCAAACACTTATTCTGGTTCTACCCGTGAGCCCAGTCTACTTGAAAATGGATCCATAACATATCTAGTCTTATCACCCTAAGCCATTTTCCTAGTGGTTTGGTCTTCTAGGAGACTCAACAAAGTGGATAACTTATTATTATTTTCCAATTATAGAAGGCTTGAAATAATGTTATTTTGAACAATGATGCATTACTTGTGCTTTTACACTTAATGATAAGGTTTTTACTATATCTCTAGTCTATATGACAATTTAATCCCAAATAGATAAGGTTTTGATGGAATATTAACACCTATAGGAGATATTGAACCACTAGGGGAGTGCCCTTTGCACTATTAGTCATGTGCTATAAATAAAACCACCCTAGTGACCACCACCACCACCACCTCCTAAAATGTGTAGAATGTGCTCACATATCCATGGATACTTCTCCCCTCACTTTCATATAGGAGGGTGGG
Organism: Torreya grandis; assembly: GCA_037957365.1. NCBI lineage: Eukaryota > Viridiplantae > Streptophyta > Pinopsida > Cupressales > Taxaceae > Torreya > Torreya grandis. The sequence goes on along the minus strand of JARHVA010006131.1, from coordinate 986,388 downwards.
GTTCATCATTGGCACATGGAAAATTTGCTATAAATACCTATCATAGAGGTTTTCATATATGTAGTGGCACTTAATAATAATAAACTAACATTTCATTGGTCATGTATAGGGCTTTAAGAACCTTTCCTAATATTTTGAATGTTCATGATGATCCCGCAAAAATTAATCTTCTACTCTAAACATTGCTATGGAAGAGAATCCTACAATTTGGATAAATAAAATGATTTATTTTAGTGTTTATTCTCATGATTATTAGTGTTTTTAAGTAATGACTACTTATATGGCTCCATCAATGGTACACAATATCCATCACAAGACACAAAATAACAATCAATTCATCCAATCAATCTAATAAGATAAGAGTTTGTTGTTATAATGATATTCAAAAATATAATGAATATTGGATTGCTTATAAAATGTAGTAGTAAATTATAGATACTCTTTTGGTTTTTTTAGATTTTTCAATATTGTCTATATATACATTTGTACTTTTATTGATTATTTGTGCTTATTTATTCACTAATATATCTTAATTTTACTATTTTTAGTGTGTGTGTGTGTGTGTGTGTGTGTGTGTGTGTAAATAAATTAAGACCATACATATATAATTAATGCTTCTGAGGTATGACATATATAAGCCAATGAAAGCCTACAAGTATACTTGTATAATATTAAGGGTGTTGTTAAAAAAATGGAGTAACATTCTATAATAGCTATATAAAATAATACACATTAACTATTGATCCTTATACACACAATTAAAATAATAATAATAACTTAATAAATAAATAGTAAGGAATTATTTCCCAAAAGTGATGGATTACACTTTAGTGACAAAGATTAAATAAATGCGCAAGGATGTTGATGTGTCAGGTTGGATAAGACAAAACAAATACAATTTTGGCAAAAATTATTCATGTGAAATCCTCCTTGATTATGCTAATTTAAAACAACTTATTGAAGTTTGATATAATTGAAATGCATCTCAAGACTAATTAATCTAACTTTCACTTAGTGAAGCTCTAGGGAAGTAAACCTGTTGCACATGTATTTATTAAAAGTGATATATATAGTTAGATGAATAGTAATTAAGACATAATTATTATCATAATTATTTAATTATAAAAATACAAATCTAATGATATAATAAATTAGATATATAGCATTATTTTTGCTTCCAAAGAAGATGGAAATATATATAAATTTTGTTCATTAACATTTGAAATATAGGCTTAAGCCCATATAGAAACTACCCTTACTTTATCAGGCATAAGCACACTAATACAACTTAATTTTTTAAAACTATTTCAAATAACGTGAGTGAGATTTTATGTTCCTTTTAATTTAAAATCGATATCTGAAAGAAAATGTATTTATATAGATAAATATAAAAAGGATATTAATGGGGAAAGTATCATAAAATCAAGTTAACTATGAAAGTGTACTATCTACTTTATGATCTACCCTAAATAAATACGCACAAAGATAAAAAGTCCCAAAATTTTTTAAAATGTATCAAACAAGTTAATTTCCCATAGCATCTCCATCAGTGAAATGCATCAAGAAAAGTAAACACAAAGAAATAAGCATTTCAAATAATATATAAAATCTACAAAATCTATACCTATAAAATAAATGACTCTAACTCTCCATTACCTAATTTTATTCTAAATGTGCCTAAATTTGACAAAGCTTGTCATTTATTTGAGATATTTACTTTAATTGCTTAATTTGTTGACTTAGTTCCCCTAGAGATCCTTTTAAAGAAATGGGTTCACAACCACTAGTATGGCCATGGTGTGAAACTGTAAGGAGTCCAAAATCTTACAAAGGGAATTTTTTTGTTTCATTTTTCTAACCCATAACACTACAAAGCTATTATTAATCATGGGTCTAGGTTCATCCATAACATTTTGGTTGTGTTTTTTCACTAAACTTAAAACTTTCAAGTCTCTGAACATGTAAAGTTGAAATTCCCCATTTGGGTTGAATTTATTGGTTTACCATTGCCCCTCTAGGGTTTTATAGACCACCTCATAAAACCCACAGGGCATTTCATCTACCATGAGAATACTAAATTATATATTAATCATCATTAAAAGAGGGTTTGCATGGAAGTTTATTTATCTCATGATTTGAAAGATTTTATTGATATATAAATTGGCCTAACCATTTTACATAGAATGTTTTATATATCGACCTCCCAAACACTTAATTTTGGTGTCAATCCCTGGATCACATGATCTAGGAGTTCCCTCTAATGGTTCACATGCCCCCTGCTCCTCAATTATAAGGCATATCTGAAGCCAAAGCTCAAAATGGTAATAATAACAGTTAGACTACCATCACCAAAAACAAATAACTCTTCCAAAGGTTGTGGTAGGCCACAAAATTTATCATTTTGACCTATTGGTAATAATTCTGCATCAATTTCAACTCATAAATCTACCTTACCCACAAAATCTTCTCCTCTTATGTATACATCTCATACAGTGGCCTCACTAGTTGAGACTCCATCCTCAGTGTTATGGTCACAACCCTCTCCTAGGGTGAGTTCCCTCGAGGATTACAAGAGCCTTGCCACTTTAGCTTGAAAATTAGTTTTACTATGCTCTCAAAACCAGTCTCCATCTCTTGAAGAGGGGGAATATATGGCACACAAGTAGAAGTTGTTTAGAATGTATGACTAACTGCCTAACAATCTTATGTATAACAAGTTTTCTACAATGGAATGTGTCTTAAATGAGAATGGCATGTACCTCAATATTATCCAACGATTATGTACTCTTGGAATGTTTGAGGTCTTACTAATCCACTGTGTAAGTATGTGGTCAAGAATAATTCCCAATCTTTCATTAACATGAAAATTATTTGTTTGTAAGAGGTCATGATTTCTGGCTTCTTTCTATAGAATGCAACACAGATCATTTTTCCTAAGGCCATTTGTCAAGCCACTACATATGTCTTTGGGTGTGGTGGGGCTGTTAGTTTTTTTGATCCAATTATTTCTTTGGATATTATTTCTTGGGGTTCAAACCCCACCCGTTGGGTGGTGTGGAGCCTTTTTGATTTTAACAACCACATTATTAGATTGGTCAATTTATATGCCTCAAATGATGATGTTAAATAGGTAGCCATGTGGATATGGTTTGTCAACTCTCTCCCAAATGCTCATTAGATCCTCTATGGTGACTTTAACATGGTAGATTTGATAAAGGAAAAATAAGGGTGCCTTCCAATGTGATGGTATACAAGTGAGTGTAAATCATGGCTATATATGCATAATAAGCTCAAGGTTTTTGATCCTAAGCATCATTAGAGGTAGGATTAATAATCTCCATGGTTCACTTGGTCCAATTTCCATTAGGGGGATGATAGGGTGCTTTAGCATCTTGGCAGAGCTCTGTTAGCCAAGAAAGATCTTTTTAATGTTGCTTCAGTCAAAGATAGGATAGTTTGTGTGGATTTTGATAAATTTCTCTCATATCATCACCCCATGTACCTTAAATTTTAATGGACTTATCCTCAAGTCAATCCTACTTCCACACATTTCTATCTCAATACTTCCCACCTTAAGCATGAAAGAATAATGGGCCACATTGTTAGAATTTGGAACTTAGTTCCTCAACTAGAAGGAGATATTGGTTGGATTCAATGATGTTCTGATGCTCTCCCTCATACTTTCAAATTTGCTTGGATCTATGGTAAGAAATTAGCTATTTTTAGATGACATATACATAATGCTAAAAACCATGAGTTTATCTGCACCTCACAAGAATTAGAGTAGGGATCATTTAATGTCCACCTTAAAACTCAAGTGACACAATAGAGACACAAGCTTCAAATTGAAGAAGAACATTAATTTAGAGGAGTTTATCTTAGAGCTCATATGGACTAGCTAAATTTTTTTGACAAGGTGTCTAAGAATTTTTTCCCCCTCCTTTGTTATAGGAGAGTTGTTAATAGAATCAAATCTATCAAGGAAGGAAATTCAAGACTTAATTGTTCAGAATGAACAAACATGATTCATACAAAACATATTCATTTTGGATAACATCATCACTATCTGGGAAGGTATAGAATAAGATAGGATTTCTAATCAAAAGGCCTTATTTGTTAAGATTGATTTTGTAAAAGCTTATGATCATATAGAGTGGCCATTCATTTTGACCATGCTACGGGTACATGGGATTGGCCCAATGTTTGTTTAGATTATTAATTTGACTTTTAAGAATATAGGGCCTTGTATTATAATTAATGGCACCCAGTCTTCTTAGTTTGAACTACATCACGTCATTAGGCAAGGTTGTCCTTTAGCCCCTTCCCTTTATGTTCTTGAAATAAAAGGATTTATCTATCTTCTAACTAATTATGATGCCATAGGTTTGGTGGAAGGCATCTTTCTCCCTCAGTATAATAAACAACTTTCAAATGGTCATTTCACATATTACTCCTTTTTTCACTTTATAAGAGGAAGAAGAATCTGTTAAGAATGTCATGGAATGTTTGGACATATTTTTTTGGCTTCAGGATATTCTATTCAATGGATGTAGACCCAATGCTATGGGCAGTCATTGGGCCCCAAACCTCCTTGTCTTAAGGAATTTTAATGGCAGTGGATTCTATTGGGAGTGTAGTTTAAATTTTTAGGCATTCCTTTTGCCTTTCAGGCCTCTCTTTATGAGTTATGGTCATATGTGTTATAGAGAGTCAATTTATTTTTTTGTTTCTCTAACCCTATTTATTTAGTTGGCAAGTTTCAAATCTATTCTAATGTTTTTTCATCCACACATGTATTATTCCTCTTGATGGGCACCTTTTAATGTTGCCTAAAAGAAATTAGAAAAGATTCTAAGATATTTTCTTTGGGATAATTATAAGGGACATAAGGGCTTTCATAGAGTATCCTGGAACAATTGTTGCCTCCCCAATGAAGCTAGGGGACCGGGTCTCCTCGATATTAAAATTTGAGAACTTGTTCTTGGGGCTGAATGGATAATTAGAAGGCTTTTAGGGGATGAATCCTGAAATATTGCTTTTTACCATTATATTTCTTGGGGTCTCCCCTATGGTAGGAAAGTGTGTTAAATATTGGGGCTTCATTCCTTACTTATCACCCCAATGCCTATCAAAATTAAGGCTTCCTTTGTAATTCAAAGTTTATGGAAGGCTTGGGAGAAGCCTAATCCTCACCTCAACTAGGTTGGTGAAGGATTCAGAATGGCCTCTCCATTAACTCTCAATCCCTTTGGTGGTCACCTTATCCTAATTTTCATAATGTTCCCTTTGCCTTACTCCCTTGGATTAAATGGCTATGCCTTTTCAGAAAAGGCATGAAGGTTATCATCAATCTCTTTTGTAAATATAACAGGGTTTGGCTCACTTGGAATCAACTTCAAAATAAATATCAATTGATAAATTCAAATGTACAAACCATTCCAAAAATTCAAGGCTCCATACATAATGAATATTTGCATACAGTTAGAGTTATTTCTCTTTTTCCTTGCTGGGGGGATTGACATTTGCCTACAACCACCCCTTCACATAATATTCTCTATGGCTGTAATATCAACTATTTGCCCCTCAACATATTCAACTTTATATGCTCAATATCAGATAGAATCTTTATTCTCATGATGGGACCTAGGCCTGATGTTTTAGCATGGTGTGGTTTGCTTATATTGAACCCAAAAAAGCTCATTTTTTATGATGAATTAATTACCAAGGCCTATCTATGGGTGATTAGCTCAAGAATTTGGGTGTGCCTAATCCCATCTTCTTATCTTGTTAGTAACAAAATATTATTAAGCATATTTTATAGTTTTTCCCACATGCTTAGTTAGTGTGGCACTAGATTCACTCTTTTTTTAAGCCTTTTCATCCAAAATTATTCATGTAGAAGATGGCTCTCTTGGGGGACTCAACTTTATTGCTTAAAAAATATAATCACTTTTGGTATATCTTTTAACCTAACCTTTTATTTCATATATGGAAAGCTAGAAATTCTGCTTGCTTTAATCATGAAGAGTTCAAACATAATTTTTATATTCCTAATAGAATTATTGTTCTCTTTATTATCACTCTTCAGATTCAAATCCAAATAGATAAGTTCTATGAGAAGATCAACCACCTCTAGAATTTTCTTGATCATTGGGAAAATACTCTATGTGTAGTCAGTCGAGAACCTCCTAAACTCCCACAATATCCTTCACTCTCAGGGACAAGGATGTGGACCAAGACAACAGTGGTCTAGACCTAAATGCAGGAGATACTCTCCATATTTATCACCATCTTGATGGCCTTCTCCTCGTCATGGTGGTCTGAGTGGTTCCTCCCAATTTGGAGGTGATGGTTGGGGCTGGGGATCCCCTCCCCCATCCTAGGATGGTGACAACAGAGGTTGGGGTCTACCTCCCCAAGATAAATTTATGTGCTTAGCTCAGGATATTTCCCCTCAAAGAAATAAAAATGATATGTTGGAAGAGGATTAAAACTCCGGTTAGGAGCCCTTGCCTATTGACGACCATCCTCTTGCCATGGGAGGATAGGGTGATAAGCCTCTAGGTTTGGCATCTCCTCCGCCTCTCCTGACATCCATATTTGTTGATGTTGCTTAAATGTTCTTATTATTCCTAATTGTACTTTGGTTTTTTTCTTTGTTGGCAACCAATATGATGTAATTTTTTGGTGTGGTCATTTTGTGACCACTACTCTGACTTTTTCCAAGGGTTTTTTTAACCCTTGGTGTGAATTGCTCATGGAGTGTGACTTCTCCACCTATTTTTTATACGATTAGAATTGTACCATATCTTATTTTATATTAATATACTAACACTTCTCAATTACACACACACACACACACACACACACACACACAAAATCCATAATTGTTATTTAAACAATACAAAATATTTTTTAATTAAAACAAAGAAGACGTGATTAGAAAATGAATCTAAATTGTTTTTTATTTTTTTTACTATAATCATAACTTTACCCAAAAAAAAATCTCTACATAAAATTTGAAAATAAAACCTTTAAGTTTTTTTTCCCGTACTATAATCAAATCTTTCAAAAAACAAAATATCTACATAAAATTTAAAACATAAACTTTGATAATTCTTTTACACCATTAAAGAATCTCTTAAACACATTACCTTGAAAATAACTTAATTTTTCATTTCCTCATACAAATTTAAAATAGAAATAACTTTTTGTAAGTGGGAGCATTATTAAACTACATCTAAGAATCGTGAGATCTGTTCATCTTCATGAGGAGTGGGAGCAGCTCGACACATGTTTATGATTGTGGCATTTGGGAATCAATCTATTTCTGCATGGCCATTATGATTCTCAATACATAGGTGTATGGTTCATCTTCTCTTTTACTATAGTCACATGACCTCGCATATCGGACCTCTATTTCCAAGATTATATACATTTTATAATTACATATATTGTAATTAATGTTTACAATATATTAAAATAAATATTATAATATACTATAATATATTGCGATTAAAAAATATAATATTAAAATAAAAATGTATGATATAATATATTAAAATAAAATACTTATTAATAATTTAACGTCCAATCATTTTCATGATTTGCGATGTATATATGACTAATAATTCTTATTACATAAATTTACATAATTTAAATACTTAACTCAATAATTATGAATTCATTGTTATACATATGAGATATAATCACAAAACAACAATATACAATTCCTCCAGCTATTTTTGCGCCTTCGGGGCAATTCCAAGTTATTCAACTTAAGATGCGATGTCTCTTTCAATTCATGATAAGATCCATGGAGTCTATTTTTGTCTGGAGCATTATTAAACTACATCTAAGAGTCGTGACTTGTTAGACTACTTAACTATCCATCATAATCGCCTTAACTCGTGACTTGTTAGGCAACTTAACCTTTTCGTAAAGGACAGTCCGGGGTGGGGCTTTCTTTCATAATGGACAGTCAAAGAAGAACCACGTGAAAGAAAATAATGGCTTCCTTTGAAAACAAGGGTGGCTATCAACAGGCAGGTTATTTGCTAAATGCAATTAACTTATGAAACTCTTATAAGATTATTATGAAAATATTTCACCGACCACCTCATAGTTACTATAAATATAGTTCATGGGCCTTGACAAATTCAGCATTCAAGCAACGCGCAAGCAGTGTTGTGAATAATTTTAAAGGGTTTTGTATGGTATATGACTTTTAATATTTGTCTAGGCTTTTTAGTTTCATTTCAGTTTGAATGCAGGTATAATTAAAACTTATAATAATAAATATTGTTCTTTGTGAGTGCAGAAGATGGCTCTGTACAAGTTAAGCGTGACGGTGTAAGTAATGTTAATGTTTACGGTGATGGTGATGGTGATGGCGGATCCTACATGCAGTCCTGCTGGAAACTTCTTTTGCAACGATGGACGCTGCTGCAGCAAGTTCAACTGGTGCGGGTCCAGTGGACAATACTGTGGCAAGGGCAACTGCATTGCTCAATGCCCGCCTTCTGTCACTGCACTTACTAGCTACAGTCTCTCTGGAAAAAACCTCACCTCACCCAATCCATGAGACCTTTATCTATGCATATACCATCTATCTATACCAATGCTCAAAATCTTGAGCTGATATGGAATAAACAAATAAGGATGCTAAATAGTTTCCCGCTGTTACTCTTTTTAAACGAAGTTGACCTGTGTTTCCCTACGTCTATAATGTATTTTAAATATCAATGATGATATTATATTCTCTTATTGTACTTTCAAGGTCTCGGTGTTGGTGAAAGTTTAATTAGTAGAGTGGGTTTTATAATATATTAATTTTGGAAATATTATTAGGGGATTTATCAAGTATCAAGTTTTAAGTCTTAAGATGT
>JARHVA010006131.1:932500-972500 GCA_037957365.1 Torreya grandis | reverse complement strand
ATACAAGTAAATAAGCATAAGATGACTAGCTTTGTTTTGTTTTTTAATTAATAATTAAGAATTGTCAAACATAAGTGAGTTACAAAATTGCAGAGAGAAAAAACATATGCAGTGTTGCAAGCCAAGAATATATGCAGCCTTAGTGTATAACCAAAAAAAATTAACATTCATGTTTCTTAATCCCACAAACAACAGGGTCTGATAGAACCCCTGATAACACCTATAATTTCTCTATTTGACCCATATTCTACAACTTGCTAGCCAACTAAGATCAAAGTATATAATATATTTGCTCTATGAGAAAAAAACATTATTACACTAAGATTAAAAATGATAGATTGTGTAATAAGAAGGTATCAACATTGTATAAGTAGTTTTATGGTGAATCCTACAAATGGGGTCACCCTTGAGATCTGTTCATCTTCACGAGGAGTGAGAGCAGCTCAACACATGTTTATGATTGTGGCATTTGGGAATCAATCTATTTCTGCATGGCCATTATGATTCTCAATACATAGGTGTATGGTTCATCTTCTCTTTTACTACAGTCACGTGACCTCACATGTCGGACCTCTATTTTCAAGATTATATACATTATATATATATTAATTAATGTTTACAATGTATTAAAATAAATATTATAATATACTGTAATATATTGCGATTAAAAAATATAATATTAAAATAAAAATGTATAATATAATATAATATATTAAAATAAAATAGTTATTAACAATTTAACGTTCAATCATTTTCATGATTTACGATGTATATATAACTGATAATTCTTATTACATAAATTTACATAATTTAAATACTTAACTCAATAATTATGAATTCATTATCATTCATACGAAATATAATCGCAAAACAAAAATATAAAATTCTTCCATCTATTTTTGCACCTTCAAAGCAATTCCAAGTTATTCAACTTAAGATGCGATGTCTCTTTCAATTCATGATAAGATCCATTGATTCTATTTTTGTCTGGAGCATTATTATCTAAGGGTCGTGACTTGTTAGACTACTTAACTATCCATCACAATCGCCTTAACTCGTGACTTGTTAGGCTACTTAACCTTTTCGTAAAGGACAGTCTGGGGTGGGGCTTTCTTTCATAATGGAGAGCTTTCTTTCACAATGGAGAGTCAAAGAAGAACCATGTGAAAGAGAAGAATGGATTCCTTTGAAAACAAGGGTGGCTATCAACAGGCAGGTTATTTGCTAAATGCAATTAACTTATGAAACTCTTATAAGATTATTATGAAAATATTTCACCGACCACCTCATAGTTACCATAAATATAGCACATGGGCATTGGCAAATTCAGCATTCAAACAACGCGCAAGCAGTGTTGGGAATAATTTTAGACGGTTGTGAAAGTCGTATTCAAGGAAGTGTTTAAAGGTAAAAAATATTTTGAAAGAGACACAATAGAGAAATTGATAATAAATAGGCTAGAGGTGATTAAAGAGAAGATACTACCCAAAGATCATAATAATGTAATTTACATACATGAAAAAGGTTTGGTGAACCTTTTTCACCAAATGAATATGAGAAAAATAATAAATTTTGGAAATGTATTAATATAATTTTTATGACAATATGAATTATGTTAGATTTTTTTATAGTCAAAATCAAGGGCTCTAATATCACTAGACATCGATTCAAGTTTGGTTTGTACCTATAAGAGATAACATAGTTATTTGGTCTAAGAATTATAATGATATGTATTGGAAATGCCTTGAATAGAGGGAGGCATTCATACCATTTGATTTGAAACCTTTGAAGTTAATTTAGAAATTTAATGCTCAAAAATTAAAACTCTAACATTCAGATCAAAAATTTTATGTAAATTTACCTCAATAATTTTTTACTAAAAAGTTTGGTACGAACACATAACGTTGGATAAATCCATTGAATGGTTACAAAATTCATTCCCAGTGTATTAGTCAAATAACCTTTTACATGTTTAATGACCTTGTTTTGAAATTTGTAAGGACAATTCAAGTGAATATTTGAACAATTCAAATTATAGGTGGGTTATGTAAATTTTAAAAATTTATTTATATAAAAAGTCATATAAGACATAATTAAGTTGGATGCTTATATGGTGAGATAATAACTGTGAATAAACTAAGCAGTAGGGTATGGCAAGATAAATGCTATGGAAGTTACTATTTTGAATACACATTTATTGAAATAATGTTGAAGTTGTAAAAGGGTCAAGTCGAATCAATCTGGTCTGATTTTATATACAAGGCAACTCAAAAAACTTTGGCATTATTCATTTGAACGTCTGTATTGTTTGTTTTTTTGTTCTTTTTTTCTTTTTTTTTCTATCATGGCTACCCATCCATTTCCTTTCCTAGATGTTTTGTTTTTAGTTATTAATACAAGGAAATAATCAAAAGATGACTAGCTTTATTTTGTTTTTTAATTAATAATTAAGAATTGTCAAGCATAAGTGAGTTATAACATTGCAGAGAGAAAAAAAATATATGCAGCATTGCAAGTGAAGAATATATGCAACCTTAGTGTATCAAAAAATATATATTTTACATTCATGTTTCTTGATCCCACAAACAATAGGGCTTGATGGAACACCTGTTAAGACCTATGATTTTTATGTTTGACCCATATTCTACAACTTGCTAACCAACTAAAATCAAAGTATATAATATATCTGCTTTATGAAAAAAAACAATATTACATGAAGATAAAATGATAGACTATGTAATAAGAAGGTACCAACATTGTATACGCAGTTTTATGGCAGATCTTACAAATGGAGTCGCTCTTGAGATCTGTTCATCTTCACGAGGAGTGGAAGTAGCTCGACATATGTTTGTGATTGTGGCATTTGGGAATTAATCTATTTTTGCATGGCCATTATGATTCTCAGTACATAGGTGTATGATTCACCTTCCTTTTTACTACAATCACGTGACCTCACATGCCCAACCTCTGTTTTCAAGATTATATATATTTTAATTAATTTTTACAATATATTAAAATAAATATTATAATATGCTATAATATATTGGAATTAAAAAATATAATATTAAAATAAAAATATATAATATAATAAAACGCTTATTAATAATTTAACGTTTAACCATTTTCATGATTTGTGATGTATATGCTTAATTTTAATTTGAAATTAAAATATTTTATAATTATTATGACTGTTAATTCTTATTACATAAATTTACATAATTTAAATACTTAACTTAATAATTATAGAATTATTACCATTCATATGATTTATATATTATATAAAATTATATATATATATATATATATATATATATATATATATATATATAAAATATAATACCAAAACAAAAATATACAATTCCTCTGGCTATTTTTGCACCTTGGGGGCAATTGTAAGTTATAGACCCTGGCCCCACCCCCTTTTTTTTCATCTTTTGTACCTGCACAACTTAAGATGCGATGTCTCTTTCTATTTTTGTGTGGAGGCAGGCGTAAGGTTTCTTTTGATTCGCGATAAGAAAAAGCATCATCAATTACATATAATGTGTAGTGCCTCCTATCGCCAACTTCATGGCGTCAGAGAGATTCTCTTCCAGCCACGTACATTTTAATTCAACTGGATCCATCAATGGTAATAAGATACTAAATAAAAATTAAATTGTGAAAATGACGTGAGTCGGCAAGACTGACGCCAAAGACTCCTGAAATAATGAATTATATTTAAAATGCAATTAAATTTTAAAGGTCCGATTTATGTTGAAAGGGATGGAATTTTGTGCTTTTGGTAGAGTGGATTTTGTAAAACAAATAAGTGTAATTTATTTGAAATTTATGATTGTTAATTATGAAGTTTTAAATAATAATTAAATATTATTGGTGAAAGTGATATTAGAAAATGTAATGGTATATTCTTTAATATAACATGAAAATGTGTTGTGTTTGGAAGAGACATTTTGTTTCATTTCAATTCCTCCCTTAAATTTAATAGTTTAATTTTAACTTAAATCTATGTAAAATACGGTCTCATAGTATGTTTGCCACCATCTCGAGATTGCTGATATGTTTTTGCAACATGTCTAACCATTGAACTATCATTATTTTCCATACAATGTCTTGCATCGATAGAATCTATTTTGAACACACTGCACATAACCCAGAGCACTCTTACTTTGTATATTAATTAAAAATGACAAACAAAAATAATAAATATGATAATGAAATTTAGGTTAGAAGTGAAAATAGTTTTGTGAGAACTTGCATTCATTTGTGTGTTTTCTTACCATCTTTGTATATTGTATTTGTGATATTTTATAAGAGTCTTACACATTTATTACATTCAATGTTTTGTTATGTGGATAAATTAATTATATATAATGGCTTCCCCACTTTCAACTATAATGATTGTTATAAGAGATGAGAGAAATGGTGTCCAAGAGAGTTCAGAAGTTTGTTGCAAAAGTTTTCGATGAGGTACTCCTTCTGCCTTTCCTCCTCAGTGAGAGGTATATCTTACTGGGGATGCTATTGAAAATGCATGCTAATGATATGAAAAAATTTCCCTTATTTCTTGTTTTGTTAGTCGAGAGCCCTTGGAAAAATATTTCTAGAATTGGTTTCACCACCACTAAAAGCATGCAAGAAACCATATGCTTAGTGTCGAATACCTTACCAAAGAATTTTTCCTATTTACTTTCAAAAAATCGATTGAAATCCAAACCCTCTTTACCAAATCATGTTGTTCATTTCTTTGAAACATGTTATTCATTTTATCTAACTAGAATCATGATTTCAAGACCATGGACCAGATTTCTTTTCAAGTTCTTGTTTTGGCTAAACTTCTTGACATACCGGTACACTTATGAACCTTTATGGACCAAATTTTCACACCCGTTAGATGAATTATTTTACAGGAGTAATTGAAGCGGTTCTCCTCCCATCCCAACAACCATGTGAAAGAAAAGAACGACTTCCTTTGAAAACAAGGGCGGCTATTAACAGGCAGGTTACTTGCTAAATGCAATTAAATTATGAAAATCCTATAAGATTATAATGAAAATATTTCACGAACCACATCTTAGTTACTATAAATATATCTCCTGGCCATTGTCAAATCCAGCATTCAAGCAACGAGCCAACAGCGCTATAAATAATTTTAGAGGATTTTGAATGGTATATGAGTTTTATTATTTAATTGGGCTTTTTAGTTCGTTCAGCAGGTAAAACTAAAGCTTATAATAATAAAAAAGATTGTTCTTTGTTAGTGCAGAAGATGGCTATGTACAAGTTAAGCGTGACAGTGTTAGTAATGTTAATGTTTACGCTGACGGTGATGGTGGATTCTACCTGCAGTCCTGCTGGAAACTTTTTTTCCAACAATGGACGATGTTGCAGCAAGTTCAACTGGTGCGGGTCTGGTGGACAATACTGTGGCAAGGGTAACTGCATTGCTCAATGCTCGCTTTCTGTCAGTGCACTTACTAACTACAGTCTCTCTGGAAAAAACCTCGTCTCGGCCAATCCATGAGACCTCATACCATCCATCTCTATCAATGCTCCAAATCTTGAGCGAATATGGAATAAATAAATAAGGATGCTAAATAGTTTTTTGCTGCTACTCTTTTTAAATGGAGTTGACGTGTGTTTCCTTATGTCAATATGTATGTTAAATAGCAATGATAATATTATATTGTCTTGTTGTACATGCAAGGCCTTGCTATTGGTGACACGTTAATGGTCTTATTGTACTTGCAAGCCCTCGCTATTGGTCAAATTTTAATTAGTAGAGTTGGTTTATAATATAGCTTAAGCAATTGCACTTTTTAGGGTTGCAAAGTAATAATGAGCCGTTTACACTTTATAATTAAAAGAGTTATCAATTTGAGGGTTAATGTCTTTCTTTTTGTAGGTTATTTATTCAATATAAATATATTGATTAATTTTATGTATTTTAATTAATTAATTAATTAATTTAGAAAAAGAGGGATTTTATATAAAATATTAGATTTGTGTATATTATTTAGTTATTTTAAAATTTATAAGATATTTTGGAAATATAGAAAGGGGCTTTACTAAGTATCAAGTCTTAAGATATGTGAATTTCAATCTTGATACCTATTTAAAAGATAATTGATACATACTATCCATTTCTAGTAATTATAGTTGGATTTATATCAATGGATATAATGCTTATGTACTTACAAAATTGAATCATTGTGTATATATAGGTGTAGATCGTGGTGGAGATACTCATAATTTATTTACGATGCTTTGAACATCTTTCCTGACACCATTAACAAATTTAAATACCATTTAAAAAAAATAAAGATAAAATATAATTTTTGATGATGCAAACCCATCATCTATAAATTGAGACTGTTACTTTCTTTAAATTAATGATGCTAGAGTTAATAATTTCATATCCACTATCAATTAAAAATCTCAAATGGGTGATATAAACCTTTATTAAAATTAAATGTTAGCCTTGAGACAAACCATTATCAATAGATTATTGATAATGATTCAATGCAAGTTTCATGCACGAGGAAGAAGAAGGGGTAGTAATTGATGAGGAAGAGGCATTTATAAATGAGAAAGAAGAAGATTATTCAATATAGCATATTACAAATGTAGGAAATTTGGTCACCGTTCTTTTGAGTGACTTAACATTAAATGAAATGGTGAGAGGAGAAGGAATGAGGATAGTGTGCAAGTCGTGGGAGAGGATGTGAAGCTTGTAACATCACCCAAATGTACAGAGGAATAAAAACAAAGAAATATTTTACTAGCAAGAACGAGAGTCTTGAAAGTTGTGAAGTAGGAGTGAGAATACTTAAGGGGACACATTTTCAAATATAAATGTAAAACAAAGGGTAAGCGCTACAATGTTGTGGTTGGTAATGGAATTTGAGATAATATGGTGTCCACTGAGAAGGTATGAATGCTGAATTTTGTGTTTACATCATGCACCACAAGGCCATATGGAGAGTCTTAGTTGTTAGAGGGGAAAGATAAAACTGTGATGGGATGTTGTGAACTAGATCTAAATATTAGTAGATATAAAGACAATGTCTTGTGTGATTTCTTACCCATGAATGTTTGACATATTCTTTTTGGGTGATCATTTAAAAATTATAGAGAGATATATAATGTAAGACAGAACAATCTGAATATTAATAAGAATGCATATATATACACTCTAAGTGCCTTATGGGTATGGGAAGATAATGACCGACATAAAAATTATCTTATTATGTAGTTTGACAAGCATGCTGCTAAAGGATGAGGTAGAAGACCCTCTGTTACCTAACATAGAGACAAGGAGGTTGAAAGGTTAGTTACTGTAGTTAATAATAAGATTATATACTTCAATTTATTATACATGGAAATGTGTTTAATATAAAATTATAAGGAGGTAATGAGGATAGGGATAGAAGGTCATCCAAGTTAGTGAAGGGTAAGCCAAGACATGGATTGTGATCACGAGTAAAAGAAAGGGTGGGGAAGGGCAAAGTCATTCAGAGCATGAAAGAGGTAAAAATTATCAAGGTGAGTCGGGCATTGGGATGAGGGGTACTGATAGTTTTTCAGAGCATGAAAGAGGTAAAAGTTATCAAGGTGAGTCAGGCATTGGGATGAGGGGTACTGATAGTTATTTAGCGTAGCTAAAATGATTACATTGTTAGTTTGTTATACAGTTCAATGAACTGTTTGTATTAGCATAGTTTAGCATAATCAGTAGTGCGCTAACATGATTACATTGTTAGTGTGTTATACAGTTCGGTGAACTGTTTGTATTAGCATGGTTTATCATAATCAGTAGTTAGATAGGCAGTTACGTAGTTAACTGTTGGACAGTTACAGGTTTATGGTTTGAGATAACCAGTGTTAGTAATGTATAAATTCACCTTCCTTCATGAATAATAAATCATCAAAAGCATTTGCTCCTTCGTTTTAGTATCAGAGCATAGGACGACCTGCAAGAAAAGATCCACGACGCAAGGAGATCAGTGACCTGTAGATAAGCTGAAAGGCATGACTCCTAGAGAAGTCAAGCCTGAGCAAGGAAGTGGCATAGCTGAAGAAGTTTGAGACACGTGCGTAGCGTAAAAAAAACAGACTTTCGTAGCCTGAGCTGGCGTCTTAGCATCATGCGACCTGTGCAGCACAACAGTGCTAAAGCAATCAGCTCGTAGAAAAGGACGAATCAGAGCGAATGGCAGTGTTAGGACATGAGGATAGTCAATGCAACGTAGAAGTATCACACATAAGAAATATTCGTTAGAAACTTTCTTGCAAGGTGTGGAAAAGTGTGAACTTCTGAAGAAGAAGATGCAAACTAATGGTAGAAGGTAAGAACGTCGTGCAAAGGAATGTGTTTGGAGACTTCTACAGTCCAAATCTGCCTACTACAGTCTAAACCGTCCAAACTTGTAACTACAACTACCAAGAAAGTAATAAAAACTGCAAGCTTGCAGCGAAGGACCATCTTGCCAACAAACACAAGAAGGCACCAATTGAATAAGGTACATTCTTTTTATACAGAATTTCGAAGCATAAATATTGATTTGAGTGAAAAAAATTGTATAAATAATGTAACAAATATATGTCTACACCCAAACTCCTCTTGTCCGATGCCCAACTCCTCAAATGGCCAAATTTTGTCTCATTGAAGATGAAGATGCAAACAATTCTTTAATTCAAGGAATTATGAGGCATCATCACTAGTGTGGTGACTCGCCATGTCAGAGTTGATGACCAAACCAAATATGATAAATCAAATGTAAAAGCCCTAATGTTGATCACACTCAATGTCACCAATGAGGTTCAACCTCATATTCAAGAAGAGTCAATGTCAAAAGAGGCTTTGGACATTTTGTCGACCATATACAAGGTGAAAAATTACAGGAAGATACTACATATCCAGTCCAAGCTTCATACTTTCAGTGTGAAAGAAGGCGAGAAAATGAGCAATTCTTACACTAGGTAGAAGAACTATGAGCTGAATTAATTGCACTTGGAGAAAAGACCAAGGATAAGATGTTAGTTTCAATCATATTGAGAGCTCTCCCCTCTCAATTTTGCACATTTGTCATGACACTAAACATCACAAAGCAAGCAGTTTCTTTCAAAGAACTGGAGAATTTACTTTAGCAAGAAGAACCATCCAGTCTGTGCAAGAAGAGTTTGAGGATAAAGCCTTGGTTTTCAAGAAACATGGATCAAAATTATCAAAAGGACTACAAAAGTAGACAAAACAATAGAAATCTAAAAAGCCAAAAAGATGGTGTCATGTTTGTTGCACCAATATGCATGACATTGATAGATCTTGTTATAATGCCTTGACACAAGGCTCATCCCATCAAGAGGGCACATCAAGAAGAGATGTTTCACATAAATCCAAAAGATGTCCTCAATAATAGAAACAATGAAGACATGTAGCGGCAAAACATCAACATGATGATGAATCTAAAGAGGAAGTACCCAAAAAATTAGATAACATCTGTAAATATAAAGACGTAGTTCCTGTCTCTTAAAATTCATCACACATGAGCAAAGCTTGGTTGATCAACTCTAGCGCTAACAAACATATGATAGGACACAATAAAATATTTGATTCATTGAGGACTCAACCCAATGGAGTTCGAGTTCAAATTGCAGATGATAAAGAGTATGTTACTAATCCTCTTGGGATACAACCCTATAGTATCAAAGGTACTATATGTCTCTATCTTGACAACAAATATCTTGTCTTTAAGTCAGCTCTTTAATCATAAGGTTAAGGTAGAGTTGATGATCAATAATGGCACAAAATCTTGCCTCCTCTCATGGGAAGGTCAAATATTGCTATAGCATTTTTCAAGGATTGATTATTTACCTTAGATGCAATTTCATTTGATGTTGTTTCTATCTCTATCTCTATGGAAAAATCTACAACATTATGGCATTATCGATATGGGAACCTTTCTATTGGTTCTTTGTATCATCTCATCTCTAAGGCCATGGTTAGTGGACTTCTTCAGCTATCTCATTCTTTCCCTCTATGCCCTAGATGCCTAGACATTAAACAAAATAGGGTTTCATTTGATCCAAGTTTCTCACAAGCAAAGGATCATCTCAATGTGGTACATATCGATCTATGTGGACCCTTTCCTAATTCTTTCCAAGGATTCAAGTACTTTTAATTATTTTTAAATGATTTCTCTCATAAAACATGGGTATTATTTCTCAAGAAGAAGAGTAAAGCCTTAACTGAAAGGCACAATGCCTAGACCAGTCAAGCTTGAATAAATTTCCAGTCCATAAATTTTGAGCAAGGAAGTGACATAGCTGAAGAATATTGAGACGTCTACATAGCATAGAAAAAATAGACTTTCATAGCATGAGCTTACATCTTAGCAACCTATGACCTATGTAGCACAACAATGTTGAAGCAATCAACTCATAGGAAATGATAAATTAAAGTGAATGATAGAATTATAACTTGAGGATAGTCACCGTAATGCAGAAGTATCACATAATAGAAAAAATTGTTAGAAACTTTCTTGCAAGGAGTGAAAAAGTGCAAAATTCTAAAGAAGAAGATGCAAACTGATGGTATAAGGTAAAGACATTATGTAAATTTGGAGACTAATACAATCCAAAGCTACCTTCTATGGTCCAAACCATCCAAGCCTTACAATTACAACCACAATGAAATCAAACAAAACTACAAGCCTACATCGAAGGGCCACCTTACCAAGAAGCACAAGAAGGAAACATTTAAATAAGTTACATTCCTTTTATATAGATTTTTGAAGCATAAACACTGTTTTAAGTGTAAAATTTTGTATAAATAAAGTAAAAAAAAATATCAGCATCCAAACTCCTCTTGTTCAACACCCAACTCCTCGAAGGACCAAATTTTTTTGTGGAAGATGAAGATGCAAACAATTCCTCAATTTAAATAATTATGGGGCTTCATCACAAGTACGGTGACCTATCATATTGGAGTTGATGAAAAAATGAAATACGACAAGTCAAATGCAAAAGACCTGATGTTTATCACAATCAATGTCACCGATGATTTTCAACCTCATATTTGAGATGTGTTAACATCAAAAGAGGTTTAGGAGATTATGTCCACCATTTATGAGGAGAAAAATAAAACAAAGATACTCCATCTCTAGTCCAAGCTTCATACTTTCATTATGAAATAAGGTGATAACGTTGAGTAATTCTTATGCCAAATAATAGAACTATGAGCTGAATTAATTACAATTAGATAAAAGATCAATGCTAAGGTGTTGGTTTGGATCACATTGAGAGCTCTCCCCTCTCAATTTTACACATTCATCATGACACTGAACATCATAAAGTAAGCAATGTCTTTCAGAAAACTAGTGAATTTGCTTCAACAACAAGAAGCCATCTAGTCCATGCAAGAAGAGTTTGATGATAAAGACCTAATTTCTAAGAAATGTGGTTCAAAATTCTCAAAAGGACCACCAAAGCAAACAAAACAATAACAAAAATAAAAAAATAAAAAAAATATGGTGTCATATTTGCTACACAAATACACATGACATTGATATCTACTAGTATAATACCTTTACACAAGGCTCATCCATTCAAGAGGGCACATCACGGAGAGATAATTCACATAACTATAAAATATGTCCTCAATGATGGAAATAACATGTACATGTAGTGACATAACATTAACATGATGATAATCTAAAGAGGAAGTACCCATAAAAGAAGAATATAGTGATACATATATAGATGTAATTTTTTGTCTCACTAACCTAATCACACATGAGCAAAGTTTGGTTGATCAACTTTGACACTAGTAAATATATGACAGTATACCAGGAACTATTTGATTCATTAACAACTCAACCCACCAGAGATTGAGTTTGAATTATAGATGATAAAGAGTATGTTTCAAAAGGAATTATTAGTATCACCATTCCTCTCGAGACACAAAATTTTACTCTCACAAGGGCTTTGTATGTCCCTGGCTTGACAAAAAATCTCTTGTCTATAAGTCATCTCTTGAATCATAAGGTTAATGTATATTTGATGATCAATAATGGCACAAAATCCTATCTCCTCTCATGGGAAGGTCGGATCATTTCTAAAGAATTTTTGAAGGTTATTTGCCTTATATGCAGTTTCATATGATGTTGTTGCTCTCTCTACTTCTATGACAAAATCTGTAACATTGTGGCATTATCAATATGGGCACCTTTTTTATGGTTCTTTGTACTGGCTCACCTCTAAGGCTATGGTCCATGGAATTCCTAAGTTGTCCCATTCTTTGCTTATATTCCCTATATGCCTAGTCGCTAAACATCATAGAATTATGTTCAAGTTGAGTTTATCACAACCCAAGGATCATCTTGATGCGGTACATACCAATCTATGTGGACCCCTACCTACTTATTTCCAAATATTAAATTACTTTCAATTTTTCATTGATGATTTATCTCACAAGACATGGGTGTTCTTTCTCAAGAACAACAATGAAGGAGTAGATGAAAGGCACAACAACTAGAGCAGTCAAACCTAAACAACATTAAAGTTGGTAAAGCCTGAGCAAGGAAGTGGCATAAATGAAGAATATTTAGAATCCTACGTATCATAGAAAAAAAAAGCTTTTGTAGCATGAGCCAATGTCTTAGTAGTGTGTGACTTGTGAATCACAACAATGATCAATAAATCAAATCATAGAAAATGACAAATCAGAGCAAATGATAACATTAAAACTTGAGGACAGTCATTATAATACAAAAGTATCACACAACAGAAAGATTTTCTAGAAAATTGCTTGCAAGGTGTGGAAAAATATGAACTTCTAAAGAAGAAGATGCAAATTGATGGTAGAAGGTAAGGATGTTGTGCAAAGGAAGTGTGTTTGGAGACTGTTATAGTATAATCTATCTGGAATAGTCCAAACCATCTAAACCTACAACTATGACCATAAAAAAAAATTGAAAGCCTACAACAAAAGGCCATCTTTCCAAGAATCATAAAATGAAGGTAACATTTTAATAATGTATATTCTTTTATACATAATTTTGAAACATAAATACTACTTTGAGTGTAAAATCTATTATAAATAAAGTAAAAATATATATGTTTACACCCAAAATCCTCTTGTTTAATGACCAACACCTCAAAGGGCCAAATTTCTTCATGGGAAAGATGAAGATGTGAACAATTATTTAATTTGAAAAATTATTAGTGATCATCACTGATGTAGTGCCCCATCCTACTAGAGTCATAAGCAAACCAAATACGATAAATCAAATACAAAATACTTGATGTTGATCACACTGAGTGTCATCAATTAGGTTCAACCATGGGATGCATAAACATCGAAAGAGGCTTAGGACATTTTGTCTACCATTTATGAGGTGAAAAATTAGATTAAGATACTCCACATATAGTCCAAGCTTCATACTTTCAATATGAAAGAAGATGATAAAGTTGAGGAATTCCTACGTTGGGTAGTAGAACTATGAGCTAAATTAATTACACCTAGAGAAAAGATTGAGGACAAGCTATTGGTTTTGATCACATTGAGACCTTTCCCCTCTCAATTTTATATTTTTATCATGACACTGAACATCATAAAGTAAGTAGTGTCTTTTCGAAGAACTGGTGGATTTGCTTCGACAATAAGAAGCCATCTAGTCCATGTAAGAAGAGTTCGAGCATAAAGCCCTAATATATAATAAATGTAGTTCAAAATTCTTGGAAGGACCACTAAATCAGATAAAACAATAATAAAAATCTGAAAAGGCAAAAGGATGGTGCCATATTTTCCACATCAATACACATGACACTTATAGCTGCTAGTATAATGCCTTGACACAAGGATCATCAAGTCAAGAAGGCACATCAAAAAGAGGTGATTCACATAAATCTAAAAGACATCCTCAATAACAAAAATAATATGGACATGTAGTGACACAACATAAATAGGATTTGCTTCAAAAATTGAAAGCCTAAAACAAAATGCCATATTCCAAGAATCATAAAATGAAGGCAACATTTTAATAAGGTATATTCTTTTATACATAATTTTGAAACATAAATACTGCTTTGAGTGTAAAATTTATTATAAATAAAGTAAAAATATATATGTTTACACCCAAAATCCTCTTTTCTGATGACCAACACCTCAAAGGCCCAAATTTCTTAATGTGAAAGATGAAGATGTGAACAATTCTTTAATTTGAAAAATTATTAGGCATCATCACTAATGTAGTGCCCCATCCTACCAGAGTCATAAGCAAACCAAATACGACATATCAAATACAAAATCCTTGATGTTGATCACACTGAGTGTCATCAATGAGGTTCAACCATTGGATGCATCAACATCAAAAGAGGCTTAGGACATTTTTTTTACCATTTACGAGGTGAAAAATTAGATGAAGATACTCCATCTATATTCCAAGCTTCATACTTTCAGTATGAAAGAAGATGATAAAGTTGAGGAATTCTTACATTGGGTAGTAGAACTATGAGTTAAATTAATTACACCTAGAGAAAAGATTGAGGATAAGCTATTGGTTTTGATCACATTGAGACCTTTCCCCTCTCAATTTTGTATTTTTATCATGACACTGAACATCACAAAGCAAGTAGTGTCTTTTAAAGAACTGGTGGATTTGTTTCTACAATAAGAAGCCATCTAGTCCGTGTAAGAAGAGTTCAAGCATAAATCCCTAATTTCTAATAAATGTAGTTCAAAATTCTTAGAAGGAGCACTAAATTAGATAAAATAATAATAAAAATATGAAAAGGCAAAAGGATGGTGCCATATTTTCCACACCAATACACATGACACTTATAGCTACTGGTATAATGCCTTGACACAAGGATTGTCAAGTCAAGAAGGCACATCAAAAAGAGATGATTGACATAAATCTAAAAGACATCCTCAATAATGTAAATAACATGGAAATGTAGTGACACAACATCAATAAGATGATGACTCTAAATAAATACTTGAGAAATAAGAATTCATCGATGCATACACATACATATTTATTGTCTCCCAAACCTCATCACACATGAGAAAAGTTTGGTTGATCTATTCTTGAGATAACAAGGATATGATAGGATGAAAAGAACTATTTGATTCATTGACTACTCGAGCCACTAGAGATTGAGTTAAAATTTCAAATGATAAAGATTATGTTACATAATGAATTAGCACTATCACCATTCCTCTCAAGATGCGAACATGTAGTCTCACAAATGTATTGATTGTCCCTGGATTGATAACAAATCTCTTTTCTATAAGTCAGCTCTTGAATAAAAAATTTAAGGTAGAGTTTATGATCAAGAATGGTATAAAGTCATGTCTCCTCTCAAAAGAAGGTCAACCATTGCTAAAGCATTTTTGAAGGATCGATTATTTTCCATAGATTCAGTTTCATCTGATTCTATTGCTCTCTACCTCTACGAAAAAATCTACAACATTGTGGCATTATTGATATGGGAACCTTTCTAATGGTGATTTGTACCATCTCAGCTCTAAATCCATGGTATATGGACATCTTCACTTGTCCCTTTCTTTGCATGTATGCCCTAGATGTCTATCTATTAAACAACATAGGATTTTGTTCAGGCCGATTTACTCATAAGCTAAGGATAGTCTCAATAGGGTACATACCAATATGTGTGGACCCTTGCCTACTTCTTTTCAAAGATTCAAATACTTTCAGTTGTTTTTGGATGATTTATCTCACAAGACATGGGTGTTATTTCTCAATAAGAAGAGTCAAGCCTTAACTCATTTTAAGGTTTTGTACCATCTTATTTTCACACAATCAAGGAGGCCTTTTCAACTATTCTACTTAGATCGAGGGGGTAATTCACATCAAAGGAAATCTTGGCATTATTTAAATAATATGGCATCAAATAGTACCAAACTAATCCATATACGCTAAAACATAATGGAATAATAGAGTGATGTAATCATTCAATCATGGAGATGGATATTTGCATGCTTTCCAATACAAAGTTGGATGTGCCATTTTGTGTAGAAGCATTCTAGATAGCTATATATCTTCTCAATAGCACACCTACAAATATCCTACATGACAAGACACTAGAGGAGGTATGAAGTGGTCATAAATCTCTCATCTTAGAGTGTTTGGTTGTACATCTTATATGCATGTCCCTGCTAAAAAGAAGAAGATCAAAACAAAGACACTCTAGTGCCTTCTATTGGTGTATAGTAATACCTAAAAATCATATCATCTAATGGATCCTGAGACAAATAATGTTTATGAAAGTTGAGATGTGGCTCATGACAATTCATCATTTGACTCATTGCCATAAAAAGAGTCAAAACATACCACCTCTCATAGACTGTTCCCACAATTAGATGATGAGAATGAATAATCTTCTCATAAAGAAGGTGAGATACAAGGATAATTGTTCATTGATCTTATAAATCTAGAAGATAATTATTCATCAAATCATTGAAATCATTGACATCCAAAATGGTTAGAAAGCACCATCAGGGACTGACACCTGAACTCTAATCTAGATACTTCATCATGAGTTTAGACTAGAAGATAGGTCAAACATGAAGTTAATCTCATACTGATGAGTTTAGTATTTGATGGCACTAAACCTTAGATAAGTCAAGAGACTTTATGTCAACATTAGTGGAAGAAGGCCATAGATGCTAAATATGATGCCCTCATCAAAAATGTGTTGTGGGAACTTGTTGATCTACTTTTGGCAAAGAAGTATATTGGCTGCAAGCATATTTTCAAGATAAATTACAAGGTAAATGGATCTATTGACAAATACAAAACATGACTTGTTTCAAAGACATATGCTCAATGAGAAGGAATCAATTATGAGGAAACTTTTACACCCACTACTAAGATCAAGACCATCATCTTTTTTTGTGCACTCACAACACAAAAGGATGAAATCTTTAACATAGGGATGTGAAAAGTGCATTCTTGAATGATGATTTCAAAGAAGAAGTATACATGACCCAATCAGAAGACTTCATTGACAAACAACATCCACATAAGGTATGTCATCTAATTAAGTCACTTTATGGACTTAAAAAATCACCAAGGACATGGCACATTAAGTTTGATGATCATCTATTGTAACATATATTCATTCGTAGCCCCTCAAATACTAATTTTTATAACAAAAAGGTAGGCAAAGAGATTATCATTCTATATTTATATGTGGATGATCTTGTGACCATAGGAAGTTCATATGATCTTGTTGAATAAGTATAGAATGACTTGGAGAAATCCTTTTGACATGATAGATTTGGGGCTAGTTCATTATTTTCTTGACTTGGAGATAAGTAAAAATAAGCATATTTTTGTCTCATGGATGAAATATGTGAAGACACTCCTTGAAAAATATAGGATGACATAGTTTAAACCAATGTCAACCTTGATGGATAAAGGTTTGCAATTATCCTGATTTTAGGAGTCACCTCAAGTAGATGAAACTCACTACATGCATTTTTTTGGGAGCCACATTTAATTGACTTATACTAGACCAGACATATGCTTTATTGTCATCTATATTTCAAGGTTCATGCAAGAGACAAAAAAGTATCATTGGGTTCAAGCAAATCATGTTTTGAGATATGTCTGAGGTACAGTTGATTATCGTCTAGAATACAAAAAGAACTCAAATTTCTTCTTGAAGGGTTACATAGACTCAAACATTCAAAGATTAAAATAAAATGGCCCTACATGTTATAGGGTACCAATCGTGAGAAAGCTCACATATTATGATCAAACAACTCTCACTTCATCACAATTCTTGATCCAACAGAATGAATTAAGTTTGAGATCCTGGGAAGCCCTGCAAAGGTACCAAGTGACAATATTACATTATAACATAGGAATTTTATGATCTTAAAATTGTCATTTGTGTTACCATAATTTGACACCCATAAGGATATATTTGATGTTCGTGTAACCATCAACTTCAATCCCATCAAAACTAAGAACTTTCGAAGCCTAAATTTGATGTCAATGAGGATGTATTTGACATCTATAATACCATCAAATTTAAAATAACAGACCATTATTCCTAAGACCAAGATATAGACCAAAATTTTGCTTATAAATCTCATGAATTAGATTTTCAGACTAGCAGAGCTGCTTGGAGAATGATCAAATGCTTGAAATCTTTGAACTACAAAAATTGAAATAGTCTCATAGTCTAAATGTATGCATAAATAAATTTAGTATAAGTCTATATATTAAGGTCCCCATTGCATTTTTTGGATTCCATGAACATTAGGCTAAAGACCTATATTATGTCTTATTTTGAAAGAATCTTTATGACATAGAATTCAACCCAAATGATCCTAACCAAATATTTTATTGTGTTTATTAATACAATAAAACCCTATGTTGAATTATAGCATTCATGGTCCTTATATCATGTTTAACCCCTTGAGTTTATTTTAAGATCTTTGCATAGCTATTTTAGCCCAAAATATGCATTGTGTTTATTAAAGACAACTTATAATTTGGCTTAAAATATAACCATGGTCCCCTTTGTATAAATATCAAAAAACTTAGTCATAGACACTTTATTCTAATTTTTTTTCATGTTTAATAAATACAAAATAAACCTTAGCCTAAGGTATTTAAACCTAAGTCTACACCTAAATAAAATCACTGACTTAAATCTTGTGCATGTTGTAGGATCTGATGAATCATGCTTCCTCACGGAGGATGATTTAATGGTGCGAAGGCATTAATGAGTTTTTAATGGACCCCCTAGAGCCAACGAGTCAACACATAGAAAATGTGCATCTACTGAGCCACTATTGTAGGATATGGAGCTTAAAGAGCCCATAGAAGTACCAAGTGGCACAACCATGGGGCTTAATTTCAAGATAACTAATCACAAGGACCTAGATCTAGATCAATGACCCACATTGATCCCTGGATCTTGATCAGACAACATGAAACAAAAAGGTATTTTAAATTCCAATGGCTAGTGCTCAAAGGCAATTATGAAAAATGTCATGAAAAGTGCCATATTGATGCCACATAAGTACCACATAAGCAAAAAATGACAAAAAAATAAGATCTTCTGTGTTAAAAAATGCAAATGTATAAAGGTAGAAGTCTAAATCAAATATACGACACATATGAGTCAAAGTATAGATACACCTTCACCATTAAAGCCTCAAAACCCTAAATATTACATAAAAGGCCTTAAAATGGACTCAAATTGACTATAATAAATCTAATAGATTTCAATTTTGATTGAATCACAAGAGAATTAACTAGAGACCACTTAAAATTTAATTAGGAATAATTTTCAAAGGTTGGTAGCCATGATAGCTCAAAGGCAATAGTTGACAGAGGATATAGAGTCGTATCTATCCAAAAACCATGAGGGTAGGGTTTTTAAGGACATTGACTTATACACTATGGACTTCAACACTAGCAATAGGAACAGGTTTGAGATTTTCTAATCCATCAAGGAAATGCAAGCTATCACTAAATAAGAATAGAAGTTTGCCATGGTGCATAGGTGATACTATGACCTAGTTGTGGTTCAAATGACCAGCCTCCACCATGTAGCCACCAGGCCAGAGGTAATCCACTATATCGACATCCTTACTCCTATTTTCGAGGATTGTAGAATAAAATAGGGTTGGACTATCCATGAAGGGAGCTTTAGAAGGATTGCATTCATTTCTCCCTTAGCCTTTAAAAGTTATTATAAGATCCTTAAACCTTAGGTAGATTTACCCACCTTTAAGGAATGGACCACCAAGAATTATCTTGACATCATCCTAAGGTTATGGTTTCTCCAAGGAAACCACATAATCAGAGACCTTGATGACAACATCCCAATTGCCTTGTTTAGATAGGGAGTTAGGGTAATCATGACCCTACTAAATATGATATCTGGATCCCCTTCTACCACATACCTAAACAATATTTGTGTATTGTTCATTTACTTTATGATAGAGAAATATCTCACTCCTCGCATTGAGGAGATGATCATCATATTTCTAGAAAGATAATTCATATCCTAAATAAAAATACTAGCACCCAATTTTTTATGATGTCTTATTTGCTAGATGCCCTACTGGCCTCCATATTGATCCCCCACATTAGTAATTGGTCACCCAATGGTAGACTCACAGTCTCCAACCATTACTCAAAGCTACATATATTCAAGTTTAGGCACAACATCCAATTCATATGTGATTGTGTCTACCCTAATTTAGTATAAGATATTATAGGACTCCCTATGTCCAAGGTTATCCCTTTGATTAAAAAATATGTGGAGATAATAGGAGACATCTAGTTGTATCTAGATTTCATAGAAATTATAATTGAGGGAATCTTGGTTCAACCTTCCATATTATCTGTCTATGTTCCCACCAAGTTGGTAGTGTAAGAAATTGCATACCAACTCCTTAATAGTGTGGATAGGGTCTGAAAAGATAAGAGGAAGTGTCTTCTCCATTCTTTCCCTCTAACCATTGGTATGACTATGTTGTAAAATTTAGATCATGTGAGCACTATGGCTAGATATATTGATTCCTTCAAGTTGTAACTTGATGAGTTGAAGATGTAGAACCCAAAAAACATAGTCTTCCCACACTTGAAGTCTAATAAGTTGCCCAAGATTGTGTATATACATCAACTTATTGTTTATGACACCATATATATTAGGACAAACAATTTTGAGGAAGTATTGACTAGGCTCATGAAATAAAACATTAAAATTGAGCATATACTAAACAATGATGAAAAGCCACCAGGGGACATATGGCAAGTTGGACCCCTTCAATACCACTTATTACCTTAAAGTTCAAGTCCCCCTCAAGAATAACCACAAGTAGAGAGGTAGTATCTCCAAGAGTATATTGTATAGGGACACGGTAAAGAAAATATGGAAGAGAGACCTAGAGAGGGACTTTCATTTTCAACCCTACCCTAAAGACCAACATCTCCAATTGATCACTTAGACATGATTGCCTTGGAGCCAGATGAAATAATTAAATATGCCCTCAAAGTTTATGTTGAGGCATATGGCACTAATGAAGAAAAAGAGCATATAGAAGAGGCACAAACCCAAGTAGGAGAACCTAAGAAAGATAAGGGGAAGGAGGTTGCTCTTGACATAGTCCTAATAGAACAAAAAGAGAATATAAAAGTGGAGTTGGAATTGATCCCTATTGGATCAAAGAAGCCAAGGTTGACTCTCACTCACCCCATGAGTGAATTTGACCTATTTAGTGATGAGTTCATCATCGATGGACCAATCATCCTTCATTGGTTCATCTATGGGAAATTACGAAAGATCCCCTCTTTTTTCCACTCATGGGCCCTAAAAAGAACTATTAACATTGATGTGCATAGTGAAATCAAGCCATGTATCAGGGCTTTGATGAAAGATGAAGAAGAAAGGAGGATAGTGACCACTATAGGGTTAGAAATCATGAAATTGGATATTCCAGGAGCATGAAGTAGCACAAATATCGAGGTCTAAGAACCTCAAAACTACATAGAGATAATTACCACACTGTAATTCAATCCAAATCTAGCTAGATTAGAAATGGTAACTATAAAACAAGCCATGGTGGGAACTGAGGAGTTCACTTTTTAGAAGGTTGAACCCTTTACAAGCTTAACCCCAGTTGGATGACAACAACCTAATGAACTCCCCATTCATAATGAAGACATTGAGATCCTAAAAGAGGCTTAGTTAGCTCAAGTTAGAGCTCGCATCAGAGGAATGAAATAGAGGATTCATAATTTGGAGAAGGAAAAAGAGAAGTTGGAGACTCGAGCTATATTATCAGTACCTAAGGCTATAATAAATATGTTTAAGCATCATTTTTTGATATGTTTTACTCTTTGAGGTCAATGAAGCTAAGACAAGATGCATTGAGCAAGTAGAGTGAGGTGGGTAAAGGATTGATAATAGAGTTGCAAGATGTAGATACCAAGATAAGGGATCTAATAAATATATTGATTAGGAATAGGATTCATAAGTTCAAAACTATTAGCCTAGACCAGCTAAATTCTATACTAGGGATAGTGGTGGATAAGATCCAAGTTTTAATCACTTGGTTAGCAGACTTGGACAGACTGTTTAGGGACGATGAAGAGATAATTTCCTAGATTAAACAACTACTTGGCACCATGTTGGATGATCCTACAAAGAATACAGCTCTGAGAATTATTGATGATGTAAAGTATAAAAATAGAGTCACCTTGGTGATGTAGGAGGTAAAGGGCAAAATCTAAGATCAATCAGGTAGTGACAATGGCAAAATTTTGGGCATGATCTTCACAACTAAAGAAAAGATTACAGAAGCTAGGAACATCAAAGAAGCTATGGCCAAAGATGATAGGGACTTTGCTAACTTAACTAATCAGGAAGACATATGTTTCTTGAATCCTACTATAGATTTGGAGATGGTCAAAGAATAACATCAAAGAGCAATGGAGCTTCTGTAGAGCAATAGGGAAGTCCCTCAGTAATTGATCCACTAGCTAATTGATATTCCTTTATGTAAAAGCATTATAATATTTAAAATAGGTAATATGTTTTTCTAAGGCATAAGCTAGTCTATTAGCATATTGCCTTTATGTTAGTCTAGTTTTGAAAATCAAGTGCATTATAGAACTTTCTAAAAAAAAGGACAATTGTCCTTATCTTTTCGACATTTGTATCTTGTAACTGACCGGTATACTACCTTATCTTTGTATAAAGGTTAATATTACCATATTTTAAGAGAGATATTTTTGAGAAAATTTGTATACTTGAAGCAATTAATATAGTCACAAAATTCTATAAAGATTGTTCAAATTTGATGTGTCAATTGTTAATATAAATTTCTCTCAATTGTTGGATCTAAAGATTGAATTTGAATAGTTTATTTGAATTTGGAATTTGAATTTGTACTATAGGGTTTCTAATTTGTGCCTAAGCTAAATTAGATGAAGGATCCTGAATTTACTTCACTTCATTTGTTTTGTATTCAGATGTGCTAATGTTATTCAAATTTGGTAACAAACCTTTAAAGTAAAAATCTAGTTCTTACTTTTATGATTTCATATTATCCTTAGAAATTTGCTTGGTATGTGGTAATATTTAATCTCATGTTATTTTTCGTCATACACTAGTTAAATGTAGGTTTAGTTATAATTGAAACTTTGTCATGATATTTGAGTCAAAAATCAGTAGTCACACATTTTCTTTTTGCGTTACCCTTTCCTTTTGCTTCTTTTTAAACCTGATCACCTTAGTTTAGAGTTCATTATAAATATCCTATTATATTAATATATAGCTTAAGCTTTGATCATAATACATTAATATTAACATAGGTAATTCATAACTCACAAAGATTGGACAATGATGGCTCCCAACCATTAATTATTATAAATTTTGTGGGACAATTAAACATTGATTTGTTGTTATTTCACCATAGATAATATCAAGTTGCCAAAACTTGTTACTCATGCTCTAAATTCATAAAATTCTAAAATTAGAAGTGTTCTTGAACACTAAGGACATCTTTGGTACACATAGAGGCATCAACACTAACTAGCTAATATTTTTGTACTCATTTCCATAAAATGTTTAATATTAAATGAGAAAATGAAAGCAACACTTTTAGATTTAATATTAATGATATACATACCTTTATACAGATCCAAGTATGTTTGAATGTGTGTTTAAGGTAGGGATTTTATTTATGTTTTTTGTATGCACCAACAACATGTGTAATTGGACAAAAAATATAATCCATGCATAGCTAAAACATCTATGAAATTTACATGTTCTATACAACCTCTAATGATTACAAAATATACAAACAATTCACAAGTATACATTTAATGAAATAATAATAACCTTTAATAAATTAAAACTCTAATTCACTTTTCAAATAAAATTCGTATGCTTTTTACATCAAGTGAACACTGTGTATAGGACTATGTAAATTTTATTCATATTAACTAACATGATAATATAACCAGAATAAAAGATTAATTATTCATTAATAATATCAACATAATACTCTAATTTATCAATAGGAATGAAAACTATCTAAACATTCAATAATTTAGCATATAAAATGAATTACCTTCAGCAACATAAACAACTTCATCATCTTACCATAAGTAACACTTAAGCCTTTCATTATTCACATTGGTCACAAGATCATCCAAGAATGGAACATCAAGTAACTGAGTTAGACAAACCCCTCCAACCAGCCTTATGATCCCAACCATTGATGG
This sequence comes from Torreya grandis, assembly GCA_037957365.1. Classification (NCBI taxonomy): domain Eukaryota; kingdom Viridiplantae; phylum Streptophyta; class Pinopsida; order Cupressales; family Taxaceae; genus Torreya; species Torreya grandis. Next base: position 948,213 of record JARHVA010006131.1, on the reverse strand, counting down.
CCCTTACCACCCCAACCACTAACAAAATGTTGGGTTTGGAAACTAGGGATGAGAAGGGAATTTTGAGTAAGTTAGATTCTAAACCATAGGACATCTCAACATAATAATAAAGACATAAGACAAACAATCACCAATATGAAGTGGGACTGAAATAACCAAACCTTCATCCATATAAATTGAAAGTGGGGATAACTAAATGTAGGCTACTCACAATATATAGTAATGGATTAAATAATTAAATCCATTTATATATCTTCTAGAATAACCAAATTGGAACCCTTCTAAGTATGCAGTCAACTTATGATTATTTTAGCTAAAAATTTATAACCTAGGTAGATAAGAATACCACTAATGCTTAGTTATTCAACTATGGTCTAGGAATGGTAGCTCAACAAGGATACACTACATGAAGTAAAAATAAAAATCACAATATATAACTTAAATATTATACTCAATCAAGTCACATATAGTAATTAAATCAAACAAGTGTGATAACCAGTCAACCCATTCATTCAACATTCCAAACATCATTAAATAATTCCATTCAATAATGATTGATTATTTAAATTAGAATCAATATGGAAACCATTTTCTCATACAATAATTTTAGGTTCAAAATCATTCCATCATATTCATAGCTATGTAAATGAATTCCCAACAAACTCCACCTGTAATCCTCAAAGTTTCCAATAGAATATAAACACATAATATTAATATTAAAACTCAATAGAAGTAGGTCATTAAGTCATACACATGAATTTATCAAAAATGAAATGCACAAAAGTTTCCCAAAACACAACCATATAAAACATGCCATTTAAATATTATGCAAAAGACTAAATAATTATATATATATATATATATATATATATATATATATATATATATATATATATATATATATATATACAAAATATATATATATATATCGTAAAACAGTAGAAGATATAATAAGCATTAGTCATTATAAAAGCCTAGTCAAAATATTTATTATTCCATGATACATATATATGTATATAAAATTCAGTCAATGAGTTACTAATGAAACCTTATTTGAAAAACATTTTCCAAATAACCCATGAGCAATATATAATTAAAACAAAGTCATTGACATTAAATAAAACAACTAGAACATTTTCTAGGATTTTGCCAACTTCAAATTATATTAGCATGTAGCCACCAATGATAATATCACAACCCATTTTTAACTGAATAAAATAGTTGGAATTGTTCCAAGAAATTGTTGACCAACATAAATTCTCCCCTTAACATATATAAAAGATAATGAAAGGCAAAAGTATAAATATACATATGATTTAAACATGGTCAAGAGCCATTCTAATAATTTACTAGTTTGAATAAACTAAAAGAACATAACCACCCATATATACATACATATTTTAAAGTTTATGGTTAGTCTAAAATGACACATCATTAAATATTTGAAACACATACAAAAAGCCATGAAACCTTTAGAGACCGATTGATGAAACAAAACATAGGGGTAAACACTTAGAACGAAATACACCATGTGCACAGTAAAAGAAATAAAGCCATTGACCCTTATTCCATATAATATAATCAACAAACTGAATTGGGTGAATTATAATTAAAACCCACTGAAAATTAAATTACACAAAGTCGATATACATGGAGAATGAAAACTCATGGCCATGAAACCATAAAACATTTATAGGCCAAAGTTCATATGAACATACCACTATAGAAAAACTAGATTATGTATGTATGTATGTGTCTATATATATATATATATATATATATATATATATATATATATATATATATATATATATATATATATATATATATATATCTGTGTGTGTGTGTGTGTGTGTGTGTATATGTGTGTGTGTGTGTGTGTAATCCATTTTATAATTTTACATGAAAAATATGAATATTTATCATATTGAGCCTTAAAAAGTGTTGGATACACATTTAGATGTCCTAAGACTTCCAGCTGGGTATGTAGCCTCCATTTATTTTCCTAGATTTTCCTTAATATAAAATAATAACTAGCCATAGTAAAAAAGTGCTTACCTAAAAATTCATATCGATAACTAACAAATAAAAATCCATCAAGATTAAAACCAAAATGAAATAACTTTTCTTCTTCATGCTATGGTGCCAAAAAACCATGTAAGCTTGCTTTAAAAACTAGTCAATCACCTCCCACTATTTCTTTCCATTTTTATACATCTTCTTAATCCCTTCCAATCTTTCCATCCACATCATAACTACCCATGCCTTCCATCCAACTCTCCATATATATTCAATGCTCACATTCAATGCAAGGAGAGATAAATCCTCCTGTATTGATGCTAAACACTTCGCAATGCAGCCCCTCCCAAAACTAAATTAATTCAATGGTCTTCAAATGACCATCTAGAATAGTTGATCCAAATAAATAATTAATAACTAATAAAATAATCACACCTTAACATAATAAAATTTATTAAAATTAATAAAACCAATTAAAAACTTAAACATAATTTGAATAATAATGCCATTGAACTGAATTATCATGCCAACACCTTTTACCAAGCAATCTAAGTAATACACCATGGAGGGAGTGTCATGGATAGGTTTATGTAGGTATTTATTAAGTCCATGTCCAAGTAAGTAAGTAGAGTTTCATATAAGGAGTGGTGAATTATTCATGGAAGAGAAAGGAGGAGTTCATGGTGATCGTTAAAACAATAATAACATAATCGAAATGACACCAATTCAACTATGTGACTACAAACATAACAACATAAAATAGTACATAAAACAAAATGTGATAAAGTATAAATGTCAAGACAAAAACATAAAAAACGAATAAATTAAGATGTCCAATGGTGGGCAATATAATAAAAAAACATGAATACCTGTCAAAACTTGTCTGACTTGCTAAAAGTCACTCCTGTACCCCAATGTACCACTATCAACATCAGCCTAGCTCATAAGATGGTAACTATAACCACATAAGTACATCAATAGTACTTGATTGAATAATCAATAAAAAATTATAGAACTGTAATAAAATATTAACTGCAATAGTAATCTATAAAATCATCTAGTGTAGAAAAAATGTGCCATGTCATCATTATGTAGTCCAAATATCACTGCATTAAGTCCAACCACATAATCCATCTTAAATAAAGAAAAACAATAGTCAGTTACACATAAATAGCAATAATGTTTTATATTAGATCATGAAAAGGTAAGGTCATAAAATCCTCCTCCACTCAGAAAGGATCCATATTGATGATTGTATAAATAACTAAGGACTTGATTACCCATGGCGACTTAATCATACTTTTTTTTAAAAATGTCCAACTACTCAACCATTGATAATTGATATTTTAGCAAGGTTGGCTACCCTCAATATTTTACCAAAAATTTCCAATTAACATTAAGCCTAACATTCACTTACATAGCTTAACCATAATATTTATTAGAAAAACCATCAGTTTACATAAAAATAAAGCAAGAGGATGTAATACACCATCCTATACGGAGAAATTTGACGTCCCCATCATAATCAAAATTACAGTCATGTCTTTCTTTATCCAAGCCATAATAAAATTTCTTATCGACTCATATGTCATTTTATGACACAAAGAATAATAAGGAGCTACATAAGTCATTATGGCATTATATGCTCATACATATATCTCAAAAAAGGGTAAAAATCCATGTTTTAATTCATAGGCCATTCATTATCAACCAAAATAAATATGTATATCCTTAGTAAAAGGTCTAATAGCTCCAAATCTATTCTCATTTATCATACACCAATCGTATACCACTATTTTAACATAGTTCTATATAGGTTATTAAAATTTAGTCACTCATATACGCATGAATTTTTAAATCTTTATGGAAAAACAATATTACTTGCCATGCAAACTAATTTTGCATACCACAATAAATTATAACAAATAGCTTTAATCACCCTCCAAGCACACCTTTTATAGCTGTCAACTTACATAAAATAGGTTGTTTTAATAATTTTTGAATATTCAGATCAAAAATTTGATAGAGAACCCATTCTTAGTTAGATATTCCTCTTAATATAAGAGGAATAGTATCAAATAAATATGAAACTATCGTGACAATAGTTTCAAATGCACAATCCCATCAGGGATATATATATATATATATATATATATATATATATATATATATATATATATATATATATATATATATATATATATATATATATATATATATATATATATGAAACAATGTATTTACCAACACCTATTATGTCTTATGAATAAGTTAATGAACAATTATTACATAATGCTATCATATATTACTAACTCATTTTCAAAGGTTACTTCTAAAAAACAATTAATATTCATGGGATAGTGCATGACCCCACACTATCCATACTGACCAACTAGAGAAGCTATCCTAGGCATTTGCATACAACCCAAAGGTTTATTGTATGCTCTCCACTAACTTTGTGATTTCAAATGATGGATACATGGATAAAAATCCCACCATCTTACTGCACTTACCTCATGGTAGTAAATAGAAAAAGGCACATAAAATTTTAAAATTTACTTGATCAGGACTTATAACGTTCCTTCCAAATATAAAACCAACATACATTTTAGTCATGCATAAAACAATTTAGAAATATATTTATTCCATAATATATGTATCAGGTATAATAATGTAATAATTCATACATAACATGTTTACACTCACATTCTAACACATGCATGTATTTTAGTAAGTACCCCCTTGATGGTTTGTATAAATGTGTAAGATGTAGGACTAGTTGGTAGTTCACAAGGATTAAACCATGAAATTCCACATGGATTTTTAACAACAACCTTTGAGAGGTGACTAAAAGGAACACTTAACCATAAGGAAACCATTATGTATCAGGGTATCACAACCAATAGGTGGCTCTCATGGTGTACACTCTAAATGAGTTAAGCCACTACCTCATGCAAAGGGGAGGAGTGGGTTTTCAAATTATGAGAGACTCCACTCCCTAGCATGTACTCGGTTTAAACCATTAAAGAAATAGTGTTTATATACCCTCAGCCCCATACATGTGTTGATGTTCATAGCTAGAACAATGATGTGGGATTATAAAATAGATCACATCATTATATCTTGGTAGATTATTCAGAGGATTTGGATTCTAAAAGGGAGTTAAGGTACACAAGTGCTTAAATTCATAATTTATAGTATAACAACATAATATTACATACATAACATAAATTGAATACCTAGACAACTAGCTTGATAATGAAAAGAGTTCACACATTTCAAGTAGAGAATTTTTTACCATACATAATTCTTCACTAACCTAGATGATGACATCAAAAAATAGGAGAGATCTATAAAGCATCATTGGCTAGGATGATGACATCATACATAAGTATGGAAACATAGGCAATATGATTGGAAATGAGAATGAGAATTCCTAGATGACCAACAAGAATTTGAAATTGCTTGAATGAAGGAAAATATAATAGATGACAAGGGAAATCTCATAAATCACTATAAACCAACCCATCTTTATCGTAATGCACTCCTTACGATATGTATTCAGGGATATTTATGTGCTGAAAAGTCCTATAAGAGAAATTGTTTTTTAGTGAATCATATATTCCATATTAACCTTATCATGTTTCAAAATAGTTTAACACATTTGGTGCTTTCCAAAAAGAACATAGAAACATGATATATGAGCAAGAGTTGTAATAATTATCAAGTAAATTTTAAATAAGTAAAATTGAATAATAATCATAAATACATTCACTTACATGGTTCATTGTATTAAAAACATGGTATATATTGAAAAAATGACATATACAGTTTTGATATACTTTCAATTACATGGTTCATTATACCAAAAAAATGGTGTATATTGAAAAAATGACCTATACAGATCTGATAAGCTTGTACATGGTAAACTTAAAATAGACCCCATAGAGGTATGAAATGCATCTAAAACTTTAAAAAAAACATATAGAAAAAATATAAAATCCAAAGGATATTTGTTTGAAATTCTATAAATAGAAAATAGGATCATGCTTTTTAACATTTATAAATTTAGATATTTAGGTCTCAAGATAACCATTTTTTTACACGGAGAGATGATGGCAATGGAATATGGAGGTGGATGTAATAAAGGGTATTTCATTCAATATTTTCTGAATAAAATGACTAAAATTAATGTGATTTTAAAAGAAAAAACAAAAAACATACCACATATAGATTGCATACGAAGCAAATAAAATGTTTATACTAATTTCAAATTCATGAACAAAACATGTGTATATCGTACAAGGACACAACTTATGCCAAACACACTGGAAGCATGCAACACATTTTACATGTTTCATTCAATATGCATCAGTGCACAATTACATAAAATTATCTATTTAATATTTTTTGTTTTTAATTAATAAATACTATATGCCACAATAAGATAGCACAGTAAAATTTTATCAAACTTGAGTATCACAACAACAAATATGAATTTTCATTTAAAAAATTGAAACTTATCATCATTTAAATAATTTTAAATAATTATGACATAAGTTTAAGGATTTACTCATATATCTAAAAAAAATTAAAATGAATAAAATTATAATTCATATTCCATTAATCATTTCAAGTCCAATGTCATGTGAACTTAATATATTAAAACAAAAATAACATAATTTTATTTAACATATAAGAATTATTTAGCCACAAAAAATTCATCAATGTTAATCACAATATGATTATACACCTATAATAAATTACAAATGTGCTATAAATAAATATCAAATCAATAATTTATTTTATGAATATAAGAAATTGTTAAAACTTATTCTCATAACTTAGACTCATTTCGTTGAGATACCTACATATTTATTCATAAAATTAGGGTCTAATTTAAATTTCTAAGACACAACTAAGTTCTCTATAAGCTTGAATGGAAAAATAAATAAATTAATAGTTTGCAACCCTAATATGGTATTCTTTAGTACACATTATGTTCCACATGCTTTAACCCAAAAAAAAATAGACTGTATTACAAGAATTCTCATTTAACTCTTAATTTTTATGGGTTTTTTAACATTGGAATTTAAATATGTTTTATATTATTTATTTATTTTTTATTACTATTTACAAATTTAAAAAAAAAAATTAGAATACTTTACAAATCTTGGATCTGGGAGTGGCTTTGGTAGAAACCCTACCAGTTATTGAGACTCTAAAATTGAGTTTTAAAAATAGGTATGTCTCCCAGTGTAAAGTCCAATTAGATTAGTATGAGGACAAGATTACGCTATGGCAAGAATATGATGAAGCATTTAAATTTTTATGCATTTATTTACTTAGTTTTTATTGTAGTAGTAATTGGGTTGATGTCTCTCTTAAAGGGAAGTATGTCATATCCCATTTTTCGTGTATAATAATTACATGTTTTGTATTGACATGATGTGACATGCAAAATTATTTATAAAGACTATAAATATGTTTTAAGAACTACTTATATGACTATTTTGCTATGATCGATGGAATGAATGATTAGTTAATATATTTTTACATTATGTTATTTTTGGACTAACAATGAATGTGTTTGTGTGTGTGTGTGTATGTGCATGCATGTGTTTATGGATCTAATGTGGAATTCATATGATATTAAATCACATGCTTATGAGATTTATTCGTGAAAGACTTAGAAAATATGATGTAAATGACAAAATGAATATGCTAATTCATTTGGACAATGACATGATGTCTATATTAAACATTAAATTGACTTAGTTACATTTTATGTAAATGTGTTTAGTACATTTTAATCTAAATTAACTAATTAATAGATGTTGTTGAGTGTGGATTTATATCATAAGTTTTCTGTCATTGTGGATATGGAGTGTATTATCGAGGAGAGAAAAAGAAATATAAGGTCGAAAGGCAAGAAGTACATTGTGTCAAGATAAGACAATACACTTAATATTTCATAAAAAATGATTAAATGATCTAATTTAAATCCTTCTTTTTATCTATGTTTTCATTAAGTATATTAACATTATATATTAACACATCAAGAATTCATATTTAAAAGTCATATTCCATTAATTGATATGAACCACTATACTAATAAAGAGTGGTTTTTATTCTAACAATAGCCACCAAGATTTAGTCATATATTTTTTGTTTTAAAAACATTCATCACCATTTCAATCCATAATTAATAATATTAAACACTTAGTGAAAATGAATGCTTATAAACCCATGTACCATTTATCTTTATAAAAGGTGAAGTAATAGCATTTTTTGATCCTACGTAGCTATCCAGAAGATGTTTGGATGGTAATAAATGAATTTAGTTGAGGTTTTACCACATGGGAGATTACAGGGTTAGAAAGAAAACAAAACTATTTTATAAATTGAATTATTTTACTCATAAATAATAAATCTCACCCAATGCAGCACAAGAAGAATTGTAAATTAGTTTGAGGAGTTAAATTTTATTAGATAAAGTCTCTGTATATATTTTTATAAAACTCTGTAAAGGAGAAACACAACATTAGCAAGGAGAGGATCGATTCAGAGAAGGGTTGAAGACAACATATAGGACACATCATTCCCTAAGACAACACACGATCCTCAGTGATAGAATAATAATGTTGGATGGGAATGTGTTGTGAAATTGGTATGCTCTTCTTTTAAAAAATAGTATTTTTTGTTTTAATAGTTGTAAAAATCCTCTTGTGAAATACATTGGTGGTTTGACTACATTTGAGACACATTTGGATGTATATTATGATTATTTTAGATTGTGTGTTACCTTTCAGAAATGAGTTTTAGTGTTTTATACTAAATTTACTTTTGCTAGAATGTGTCATATTGTTTGGACTATATCTCTCAAATTTTTTGTATACTTTAAGAATGCATTCATCTTAACTAAGTTATTTTTACACTTTAAAAGTGTGCATAACTGAAACCTTGACTTTAAATATATGTATTTTTTCTTTCTAAAGCTATGTATAAATTCCTTGGGCTGCACTACTTTTGGTTTATATTAAGCCTCAAAACTGACCTTCATGCCTCTTTTCATGCACTCTCCACCTCAATCACATATCAAACAACCTATCTCATGTTTAAAAACTACCATACAACCTTTACATTCCTTGATAATAGATCATGATACCTCATTAGACTCTGTAGGGTCTAGAAGTGGTCTAGTTACAAATTTGATCCGAAGTTCCTACCTCAATAGGCTCTCCCTACGAATCTCACAAGTTCTCCAATTATTTATATGCATGATCAAGAAACCTTATACAACCACTCATGCCTATGTTTACTCATATCACCAATCTAGCATGCTCATACCTTCACACAAGGTCTCTTCATACCATTACTACGCTTAGGCTACTTAAGCACTTGACCTCAAAAGTCTACTACCTATACATTTATCAATAATGGAAACAAACTAAAAATAACCACTAAAATATTCTCTTTCAAACTACATTCCTTCAATGCTCATAAGCTTGTCACAACACACACTGACAATTGGTCTTGCTCACAACAATACTCTTTACAAATCTACTTGCCATCATACCTTCACAATAACCTTCAATGATAATACTAACAACTTCAAGTTGACTTAAACCTTGATGCCACTTTACATCAACCAATATAAAATACATTATTTGCCTTCAAATTCTCTTTTGACCTTATGCATACCTAGAGCCTCATAACTATACTTCAATGCTCACTTGACCATCATATCTCTTTGTGATAATTAGTACTCAAAAGATGCAAAAATAACCAAAATGACATCAATGAAAATCTTAGTGACATCAATGAAAACAACATTCCAAAAAACTCCCCCTTTGTCATTTATGGAAAAACATTCTTCAATATGATCACTCTTGATCACTCTCATCTCCCTCAATATGGTCAATCTCCCTTATTGAAATTTATCCCCCTTTGTTATTAGTGACAAATTTTCATACACACTGTAACTTTTGAAACCACTCATTCTCCCTCTTTGGTAACTACTCTCAAAAATTATAAAATAAATAAGAAATACCAAGATCTCCCTTACAACAAGCATCCACCATGCTTATTTTAACTGTAGAAAGTCTTCATGAAGCCTAATGGATTAACTCCTTTCATAGGACACTAAAACAACACAAACTCATGATTTAGCCACCAAGATTTAGTCAAATATTTTTTGTTTTAAAAACATTCATCACCATTTCAATCCATAATTAATAATATTAAACACTTGGTGAAAATGAATGCTTATAAACCCATGCACCATTTATATTTATAAAAGGTGAAGTAATAGCCTTTTTTGATCCTACGTAGCTATCCAGAAGATGTTTAGATGGTCATAAATGAATTTAGTTGAGGTTTTACCACATGGGAGATTATAGGGTTAGAAAGAAAACAAAACTATTTTATAAATTAAATTATTTTACTCATAAATAATAAATCTCACCCAATGCACCACAAGAGGAATTGTAAATTGGTTTCAGGAGTTAAATTTTGTTAGATAAAGTCTCTGTATATATTTTTATAAAACTCTGTAAAGGAGAAACACAACATTAGCAAGGAGAGGATCCATTTGGAGAATTGTTGAAGACAACATATAGGACACATCGTTCCCTAAGACAACACATGATTCTTAGTGATGGAATAATAATGTTGGAGGGGAATGTGGTGGGAAATTGGTATGCCCTTCTTTTAAAAAATAGTATTTTTTGTGTTAATATTTGTAAAACTCCTCTTGTGAAATACATTGGTGATTTGAATACATTTGAGACATATTTGGATGTATATTATGATTATTTTAGATTGTGTGTTACCTTTCAGAAATGAGTTTTAGTGTTTTATACTAAATTTACTTTTGCTAGAATGTGTCATATTGTTTGGACTATATCTTTCAAATTTTTTGTATACTTTAAGAATGAATTCATCTTAACTAAGTTATGTTTACACTTTAAAAGTGTGCATAACTAAAACCTTGACTTTAAATATATGTATTTTTTCTTTCTAAAGCTATGTATAAATTCCTTGAGCTGCACTACTTTTGGTTTATATTAATCCTTAAAACTGACCTTCAAGCCTCTTTTCATGCACTCTCCACCTCAATAACATACTAAAATATCCTATATCATGTTTAAACACTACCATACAACCTTTACATTCCTTGATAATAGATCATGATACCTCATTAGACTAGGTAGGGTCTACAAGTGGTCTAGTTACAGACTTGATCCGAAGTTCCTACCTCAATAGGCTCTCCCTACGAATCTCAAAAGTGCTCCAATTCTTGATATGCATGATCAGGAAACCTTATACTACCACTCATGCCTATGTTTACTCATATCACCAATCTAGCATGCTCATACCTTCTCACAAGGTCTCTTCATACCATGACTAGGCTTAGGCTACTTAAGCACTTGACCTCAAAAGTCTACTACCTATACATTTATCAATAATGGAAAAAAAATAAAAATAACCACTAAAATATTCTCTTTCAAACTAAATTCCTTCAATGCTCATAAGCTTGTCACAACACACACTGACAATTGGTCTTGCTCACAACAACACTCTTTACAAACCTACTTGCCATCATACCTTCACGATAACCTTCAATGATAATACTAACAACTTCAAGCTGACTTAAACCTTTATGCCACTTGACATCAACCAATATAAAATACATTAGTTGCCTTCAAGTTCTCTCTTGACCTTATGCATACCTAGAGCCTCATAACCATACTTCAATGATCATTTGACCATCATACCTCTTTGTGATAACTAGTTCTCACAAGATACAAAAACAACCTAAATGACATCAATGACAATCTTAGTGACATCAATGAAAACAAAATTACAAAGAACTCCCCCTTTGTTATTAGTGACATAATTTCATACACACTATAACTTTTGAAACCACTCATTCTCCCTCTTTGGCAACTACTCTCAAAAATTATAAAATAACTAAGAAATACCAAGATCCCCCTTACAAAAAGCATCCACCATGCTTATTTTAATTGTAGAGAGTCTTCATGAAGCCTAATGGATTCACTCCTTTCATATGACACTAAAAAAACACAAACTCATGAGATTCCTAGATCTCCATGCTCTCATAAGACTGAATATCTTTCAAGAGCCTTTTAGGCTTGATTGACACTTTATACTTGAGCTATTCATCAGCCATTTTATCAAAAATATAAGCTAATATCAGACATTCCTAACTTTATTTCACATCTAAAGTATGTTCTATCATAAAAAATAGTCCACTTGAGATTATAGACTGATCATGATTCATATTTACTATCTTTGGTTTCCACAAATTCATTGGCCTTCTCTTGCACTCTAGGGGCTTCAAACCTATTGTTTTGACATTACGGACTTCTAACTCTATTAGGATAGAATCTTGTAATGTATACCACATTATTATAATTGTATAAAAAAACCTCATTCATAACTCTTGATTGATGATTCCTTTCATAATCTGATGCATATTCATTTTTATAGAGTCTTTTACACTCGCTTGCTCTATGACCAAATTGATTGCATGAAAAATAGAAACCATTGAAATTAATTAACATACCTCATAGAATTAGGTTATCTAATTGATATTTTCATGTTAAAATTATTTTATTAATTATCCTTATGCTTAACTTGAGCTCCCTCCTTTCGGTCTTCTTTTAAACTAGGACCTATCTTATCACTTGTAGACTTATAGCTACTCCAGATGTTATCTAGAGAATCAATACTCTTTTAAAACTACATATTGGTCTTTAACTTGATATATGATTGATCAAACATATCTTTTAATGATTCCATTTCCATTCCATACCTATTACATTCTTCCTCTTTATGGTTTAAGCTAGTAGTGACTATCTCCATTTGTGCTTCAATCTGATTAATGATCTCATAATACTCTTTGGATGCATTATCCAATCTCTCCTCAAACAAACCAGTCTATTCTTAATAGTCCTTAGCTAATGAATTCAATATATTATTCTTCCTTATTTTTAACTTTAAATCTAAACCACTCACTAATTATGCCTCAAGGTTGACTTCAACCTCTTCTTCATCTACAAGGCCTTTTCCTTTTAGTAACCCTCATTGTCTGTTTCTATAGTCATTAATAAGGTTTCATTTTTTTCATGTTTATGTTTATTATTGTCATCATCACTATCAAATTTACTATTTTCACTTACATCATAAGATCTATTATCTTCCTTGGTATAGAAACTTATCTTGTTCTTGAATGACCCTTTTTTATTTTCATACTTCCTAAAATTTGTCTTGCTTTTATCAAGATTATAAACCTTCTTATCATCACCATGATGTTCACCATGTTATTCATCATGCTCAGTCTAATCATTTTTAAGACACTTAGATGCCAAGTGACTAATCTTACCATAGTTGAAAATTTTGAAAGGAAACCTACCCTTGTACTTACTAGATCTAAACATCAATTACCTAGCAAACATGGCATCATTTCATCATCCTTAATATTTGAACATACCTCATCCTTTACCTTCTTACATTTTGAATTCTTCTCAACTTTTAAAGTTGATTCCTTCATGGGAGGTCTTCCTTCATTTATTATCATCTCATATCTAGTCAAGATGCCATAAAGCCCATCCATCTCTAGCTTTTCCAAATATTAAATCTCTTCTATTGCAAACACCTTATAATCAAACATAGGAGCTAGTGATCTCAATACCTTTTGACCAACTGTAGAATCTTTCACTTATTCTCCTAATCCTCTAATGACATTGACAACTTTATTAACCCTTAACATGTAAGATGTAATTATCTCATCTTCCTTCATACTCAGACTTTCAAACTACCTTCTATGAGTCTAAAATTTAGCCATCTTCACCTTGGTGTATCCTTTATAGATAGTATTAAAATTATCCTATAACTTAGATAACTTATAGTGCATCACCTTCACAAACTCTACCTTTGATAGGCCACATAGAATAACATTCATTGCCTTAGATTTTATCTCACTTTCCTTCTTATCTAATATATAAGTTGGTGATGTAGGATGTTGAGTGTATCCATCCACAACTGACTACCATGTTTCATGGACCATTGACATTTTATATGTCCTAATTCTAATGCTCCAAAAAATATAATTAGTCCCAGTAAGGACACTCGTGATTGATTATTCCTTTCATAATCCCATGAATATTCATTTTTAGAAGGTCTTCTACACTCTCTTGCTCTATGAACAAATTGATTGCATGAAAAATAGTAACCATTGAATTAATTAACATACCTCATAGAATTAGGTTGTCTGATTGGTTTTTTCATGCTAAAATTCTTATCTTCATTAGCCTTCTCCTTGACTTGAGCTCCCTCCTTTTAGTTTTACTTGAAACCAAGACCTATCTTATCACTTTAAGACTTTTGGCTACTCAAAATGTTATCTAGAGCATCAATACTCTTTTCAAACTACATACTAGTCTTTAACTTGATAGATGCTTGATCAAACCTAATTTTTAAGGATTTTTTTTCAATTCCATACCTGGTAAATTCCTCCTGTTTATGTTTAAAGCTAGTAGTGACTATCTCCATCTGTGTTTTAATCTAATTAATGATCTCATAATACTCTTTCGATGTGTTACTCAATATCTCCTCAAACAAACCAATCTAATCTTCATAGTCCTTAACTAATGACTTTAATTTATTATTCTTCCTTCTTTAGAACTTCAAATCTAAATAACTCACCAATTATGCCTCAAGGTTCACTTCATCCTCTTCTTCATCTATTTCTTCATCATCCATAAGGCCTTTTCCTTTTGAGCAACCCTCATTGTATATTTCTGTAGTCATTAATAAGGTTTCATTATTTTCATGTTCATGTTCATTATTTTCATCATCACTATTAGATGTAATTATGTCACTTACATCTGAATATCTATTATCTTCTTTGGTATAGAAAATTACCTTTTTCTTGAATAACCCTTTCCTATCTTCATACTTCCTAAAATTTGTCTTACTTTTATCAAGATTATAAACCTTCTTATCATCACCATGATGTTCACCATGTTATTCATCATGCTCAGTCTTATCCTTGTTAGGACACTTAGATGAAAATTGACCAATCTTACCATAGTTAAAACATTTTAAAGGAAACCTACCCTTGTACTTACTAGATCTAAACCTCAATTTCCTAGCAAACATGGCTATCAGTTCATCATCTTCAATATTTGAACATACCTAATCCTTGACCTTCTTTCTTTTTGAATTATTCTCAAATTTGAAAGTTGATTCCTTCTTGGGAGGTCTTCCTTCATTTTTTGCCATCTCATAGGTATTCAGGATGCCATCAAGCCCATCCATCTCCAACTTTTCCAAATATTACATCTCTTTTATTACAAACTCCTTAGAATCAAACTTAGGAGTTAGTGATCTCAATACCTTTTGATCAACTATAGACTCTTTCACTTGTTCTTCAAATCCTCTAATGACATTGAAAACTTTATCAACCCTTATCATGTAATATGTAATTATCTCATCTTCCTTCATACTCAAACATTCAAACTACCTTCTGTGAGTCTAAAATTTATCCATCTTCACCTTGGTGTATCCTTTATAGATAATATTCAAATTATCCTGTAACTTGGATAACTCATAGTGCATCACCTTCACAAAATCTACCTTTTATAGGCCACATAGATTAACATTCA
>JARHVA010006131.1:847500-925000 GCA_037957365.1 Torreya grandis | reverse complement strand
ATAACTCACAAAAATGTATGTAATTGCTAGGACAACCTATGAATACCCATTTCTTTCAATATATTAGGACTCAAATAATGTCATAAAAATATAGCCTAGGTATACATCTAATGTGGTTAGGGACCTATAATAAACTTATAATTAACATACAATAATTTATATTCAAATATGAAGAGGAAAAGGTTTCAAATTATAATCCCATGACATGGGATATAGCTCTCACTAGTGATTATTATAGACAACAGATTGTATTAATGATTACAAAGATGTGTATTAAGAATATGATTATGATGCCACACATAAATAGATAAAAAAAAAAGTAACCTAGATCCAATATATATAAATGTAGTTAAATAATAAAAATATAAGCGGTGTATTAAGAAACAAATGGGTAGTTTATGAAAGCTAAAGTGATAAATGGAAATCCTAAGCAATTATATACTTATACCAGCGTATTTTTTACATGA
Source organism: Torreya grandis (assembly GCA_037957365.1). NCBI lineage: Eukaryota > Viridiplantae > Streptophyta > Pinopsida > Cupressales > Taxaceae > Torreya > Torreya grandis. The sequence goes on along the minus strand of JARHVA010006131.1, from coordinate 924,533 downwards.
AAGAGCATATGTAAAGATGAAAAATAAATATAAAATAATAATGGGCTTATAAATATATAATATTCTTAGTAAATAAAGTAAAGAGAGTATGATAAAGATATTGACCTTTGGGTGGACCCATAAATACATCAATCTACCCTTTTGGTTCGAGTGGCACTTTATAATATATTTTATAGATTGAAGAGTTCTAATTGAAATTTGAATACATAATTATAGTTAGTTTGGAATTAAAAATACTAAAGTACCTTCTTGATTTAACTTATCATATCGAGCTTTAAATACCATAAACAAAACAAAACCTTCAAAATAAGACTCCATTTATAATTCTTTCAAATATTAATTAAGAGCATAATTGTGAGTGAAAAAATAATATGAACATGTTAAAGCTTTTAGGAATGAAATATGACAACTATGTACATGAAAATGAGTTAACCTCTTTTTCCTTTTTTTTGGGCGGAGATAATAATGATGATTTCCAAAAAATTCTCTCTTTGAATGCCCATAGAAATTGGAATACGCAGATACTTACTTGGGAATGAGTTTAAAGAGAAATTCATATTTATTTTAATTATGGTTTGTAGTCATTGATGAATATTCATGAAATATTTTTTTTTCAGTTAAATTTATAAAGTATTTAAAGTTTATTTGTAAAGTTAATCTTTTCCTCCAACATTTATTACCTAAAACCATGTCATTAATAATTGTCTATAAATATAGTTACAACCGTCTATGATACCTATCCCAGTGAGATTTTACATCTCATTCACTATAGTTCACTCTCAGGTGTTTTGGCCATAATAATGAAGAGTTACTAAAGATAGGATCCCATGGTATTATGATATGGGCCACTTGAAAGAAACCTATATGAATATCATTAACGAGGATATAAAAATGGGGAGAGGATATGCAATTGTTAATCCATTTACACCATTTCAAAGAAACATAATTGTTTTATAATTCAATTAATTATCACTATTCAATTTTAATTAAATTTTAATATTTTATTCGACAATGTTTAGATATATATTTTAAACTTTAATATAATATAGTATTTAAAAATATTGAAATAAATAATTAAACATATAAAATTGCATCTCATTCAATAAATAAATAAATAAATAATTAAACATATATATAGTATTTACATCTCATTCACTATAGTTCACTCTCAGGTGTTTTGGCCATAATAATGAAGAGTTACTAAAGATAGGATCCCATGGTATTATGATATGGGCCACTTGAAAGAAACCTATATGAATATCATTAACGAGGATATAAAAATGGGGAGAGGATATGCAATTGTTAATCCATTTACACCATTTCAAAGAAACATAATTGTTTTATAATTCAATTAATTATCACTATTCAATTTTAATTAAATTTTAATATTTTATTCGACAATGTTTAGATATATATTTTAAACTTTAATATAATATAGTATTTAAAAATATTGAAATAAATAATTAAACATATAAAATTGCATATTTATTAAATAATATAAATAAAAAAAATATATACTATAATATTATGTTATATAATATATTATGTAATTATATATATATATATATTATTTTTCTAGTTTTTTATTACATGAATTCAGTTTTTTAAATTGGAGAATGGAAGTAAAAAATTTTAACACAATTACGAATATAAATTTGGCATAAATATGTTTAAAACTAAAACTATATAAAAAAAAATCTATTTTGCATAGACTATGTGTTTACTTTGTGCCACCAAAATCTGTAAGAAATATTATTTATTTGGGGTGAAACAAACAAGTAAAATCATATATTTTGGTCATGATTCCGACTTAAATTGTGGATACAAATCAAACTTACAAAAGTAGTCTTTCTTAAGAAAAATGACAAAGAGAAACTATATAAATAGCTTTAAAAAGCAAAAATCACCAATCCAAATTTAATTAAAATTATTATCTTGGTGAATGGTTATTGGTTCAATTGGTGAATTTGATTGTCTCACAAAGAGCCTACCATGGATCAATTCTTACTGCTATCAAAATTGGACACACGAAAATGGATGAGACCGGGATTGTACCCCAAACATCTAAACATTATCCTGTTTAAAAATAATGCAACATATATTGATGCTTTCCAAAAAAAATAAAAACATAAAATATAAACAAGAGTTATAATAAATATTAAGTAAATTTTAAATAAGTGATATTAAATAATAATCATCCATGCCTTTACTTACATGATTCATTGTACCAAAAAATGATGTATATTAAAAAAATTGACACATACAAATTTGGTAAGATTGTGCATGAAAAAATTATGTAAGGACCCCAAATGATTTTAAATGCATCTAGAAAAATTTAAAAATAAGATAAAAATCATTTTATATAAAAATATTCAGTTATTATGAAATAAATCCCTTGCAATGTTAGGATTATTTCACATCTTAAGATATTTCAATAGCTTAAATAATCCTAGATGACCCAATCCTAAACTAGTGTACGTAGTGTGTGTTTATAGTAATTATGAATATCACATCTTAAGATTTTTGTTGATCCCATGTTGAGAAAAAAATAGACCTTAATGACTCCATGAATTCAGGATGACCCAATCCTAAACTTGAAATGATTTCCTTGTAGTTCAATGCTTCACAAGTCTCTCATCCTCACATTGCCAACTTCTATTGTGTTTTTCAAAGACATATCATTAAATTATTGTGACATAACCCCATAAATTATAATGTTACATCATTATTATAACATCTCCCATGAACTTAAATAGAATAATGCTAGTAAATGAAAACATTGGAAAACTATTTTGATTAAATACTTCAACATTAATTGAACTATATTATTAACTTTGCACAATTATGTCAATTAATATTATGAAAAATACACTAATATTACATTAATATTTAATAAAAAATATGGTTACCTTGTTAATAGGTCAATAGTAATAATCTTGAATAGAATTGGGTCGAAAAAGATTTCATAGAATTTGGTCAAATAGAAGCAATCAATGTCAATATTTAATTCATATTAAATGATTACATAAAAATGTAAGGCCAAGTTATTAGAGTCTCTTTTAGGATATAAATTTTAGAATACACACATCTTAGGCCAATATGATATCACATATTAATTTATGACCTTCAATAATCTCACCATAGTACTCATTACCCTATTCAAGTAGTACAAGGTATGATTCAATGGCCTCGTGTCCTTCTTTAGGAATCTTAATTGATACACCTTTTCATTTTTTGTTTGGTGTCCATGCCTAGTTGATGTTATACACATCAATGTCTTTTTTGATTTCATATAATCTTATCCATGTTATATAAGGTGTCAAATAATCTTGATACATTGCTTCACTAGCTTCTCTCCCTGAGGGTTTCCACTATTGAATCATCACGTTTTCAGCAGCATTATCACCTCTTGGTTCAAGATAAATATCCACATATACCCTTCCCATACATATATTTTCATTTTATTTTTTGGTCATAATAGAATCATCTATCCCATATACACATCCATCAATTGATTGAATGTTTTTTACATCTTCCATAAGTATGCTCAATGGAAATATCATTATTACTTGGAATATGTTCATTTTAATGTAGTCTTGTCTATGGAAATGAGTGGCTCCCATTATTTGGTCATGTATGTCATTATCTTCTATTGTTTGTGGCTAGAAATAATGATTCAACATCTTTGTATAATTTACAAATGGTCTATCCAAAGCACACAAAACATTTTCTCAATATGTTATCTTTGAAAGCTAGTATTCTCTACCTCCAACTAATGCAATTTTTCACCAATGTTCAATATATTCTTTTATTCCATTTATTAGATGTTCCATTTCTTTAAGTTCTTTTAATGTTGCTAAATGAGTCTTCCCTTCTGATAAATTTAGTTCACCATTAGCCTTTGTACGCCTAATTGAGATTGTATAAGACCATTGGAGATCTTTTATTGTTGCTTTATATTCCATCATTGATATGTTGATTACCATAGGATGAGGTTGTATGAGAAGCATCTCAACGTATTCAAAATGTATTTTATCAACATTACTATCTAGATATATTGCAACATGCAAATTTCTAGTAAATATCGAGCTATAAGTATTACTCAAAAACATAACTCAAATGGTCCCTTTCAGTCTCTTTTGGTTACGACATACCACTATTCATAACTAGGCACTTACGATCAAGCATAATCTACTATAGTCACTTGTCACAATTAAGTTAATTAATAATGTATTTTAATAGTCATGACCCACAAACACTTGAAGAAAATAGGAGATTTTAGGAAACATACATTTCTATTACTTGGATCAAAGTTTAAGGTTTTATAAGCCAAAATTCAAAATAATATTCTCTATAAGATTCAATTACTTATATATATTCAATTTTTATACATGACAATAAAGGAATTGTCTAATTAGTTTAAATTCCTCATGATTCACTTAACATATTTCATGTTAATTATTAATTTATACTTTTATTTGTAAATTTAAAAATATAAATATATAAAGTTTACATAATGTTTGCTTATAATAATTATGGATATCTTTTAATATTAATAAGATTAATTAATTATTAAAATAAAATAAAATAAATTGTATAAAATTATCTCTTTAATATTATTTGTTTTTAATTAATAAACACTACAGGTCACAATAAGATAGCACAGTAAAATTTTATCAAACTTGAGTATCACAACAACAAGTCATGAATTTTCATTTAAATAATTGAAACTTGCCATCATTTAAATAATTTTAAACAACTACTACATAAGTTTAAGGATTTACTCATATACCCAAAAAAAAATTTAAAATGAATAAAATTATAATTCATATTTTATTAATCATTTCAAGTCCAATGTTATGTGAAGTTAATGTATTAAAACAAAAATAACATAATTTTACATAACATATAAGAATTATTTAGCCACAAAAAATGCATCAATGTTAGTCACAATACAATAATACACCTCTAAAAAGTTACAAATGTACTACCAATAAGTATCAAACCAATAATTTATTTTATGAATATAAGAACCGTTAAAATTTATTCTCATAACTTAGACTCATTTCATTGAGCTACCTACATATTTATTCATAAAATTAGGGTCTAATTTAAATTTCTGAGACACATAACTAAGTTCTCAATAATCTTGAATGGGAAAAAATAAATTAATAGTTTGCAACCCTAATATGGTATTCTTGAGTACACATTATGTTCCATATGCTTTAACCCCAAAAAAAAAAAAAAAACTGTATTAAAAGAATTCTCATTTAACTCTTAAGTTTTATGGGTATTTAAACCTTGGCATTTAAATGTGTTTTATATTTTTTTATTATTATTTACAAATTCTATATTTTTATTGGAAAACTTTGCAAATCTTGGATTTGGGAGTGGTTTTGGTAGAAACCTTACAAATTATTAAGACTCTAAAATTGATTTTTCAAAATAGGTATGTCTCCCAGTGTAAGGTCCAATTAGATAGGTATGAGGAGGAGATCACACTATGGTAAAAATATGATGAAGGATTTAAATTCTTTATGCATTTATTTACTTAGTTTTTGTTTTAGTAGTAATTGGGTTGATGTCTCTCCTAAAGGGAAGTATGTCATATCCCATTTTTACATTATGTTATTTTTGGACTAACAATGAATGTGTGTGTGTGCATTCATGTACATGCATGAGTGTGTTTATAGATCTAATGTGAAATTCATATGATATTAGATCACATGCTCATGAGATTTATTTGTGCAGGACTCAAAAAATATGATATAAATGACAAAATGAATATGCTAATTCATTTGGACAATGACATGATGTCTATATTAAACATTAAATTTATTTAGTTACATTCTATGTAAATGTGTTTAGTACATTTTGATCTAAATGAACTACTTAATATATGTTGTTGAGTGTGCATTTATATCATAGGTTTTCCATCATTGTGGATATGGAGTGTATTATTGAGAAGGGAAAAATAAATATAAGGTCAAAAGGCAAAAAATATATTATATTGAGATAAGACAATACACTAAACATTTTGTAAGAATGATTAAATGATCTAATTTAAATCCTTATTTTAATCTATGTTTTCATTAAATATAATAACATTATATCTTAACACATGTCAAGAATTCGTATTTAAAAGTCATATTCCATTCATTGATACGAACCACTATAATAATAAAGAGTGGGTTTTATTCTAACAATAGCCACCAAGATTTAGTCATATACATTTTGTTTTTAAAACTTTCATTGCCATTTCAAACCATAATTCATAATATGAAACACTCAGGGAAAATAAATGCTTATAAACCCATGCACCATTTATATTTTTAAAAGGTGAAGTAATAGCCATTTTTTAATCCCATGTGGCCATCCATCAACTCACCTAAAAAAAATATAAACAAATAAAATTATAATTCATATTCCATTAATCATTTCAAGTCCAATGTCATGTGAAGTCAATGTATTGTAACAAATATAAAATAATTTTATTTAGCATACAATATTTATTTAAGCATTGGAAATGTATCAATGTTAATCATAATATGGTAATTTTCATTTAACAAGTTAATGTTGAAAGATACCCAGTAATAGTTTAATGTGAAATCGACCAACTCACATATCCATGGAGGCCCTTTTTATTTTGTAGTTAACATATGATCCCCAATATGTTGGCATATAACTGTGAGCATGGAAAGGTGTAAATATGGATTGATAAATTGGACTGAAAGTTTCAACATACCTATATAATTCATTGATGCCATGTTGAGAACAAAATAGACCTTAATGACTCCATGAATTTCAGATGACCCAATCCTAAACTTGAAATAATTTCCTTGTAGTTCAATGCTTCACAAGCCTCTCCTCCTCACATTGACAACTTCTATTATGTTTTTCAAACACATATCATCAAATTAATGTGACATAGCCCCATAAATTATATTTTTACATCATTATTAGCACATCTCCCATGAACTTAAATAGAATAATGCTAGTAAATGAAAACTTTGGAAAAATATTTTGATTAAATACTTCAACATTAATTGAACTATATTATTAACTTTGCACAATTATGTCAATTAATATCATGAAAAATGCATTAATATTACATTCATATTTAATAAACAATATGGTTACTTTGTTAATAGGTCAATAGTAATAAGCTTGAATAGAATCGGTACTAAAAAGATTGCATAAAATTTGGTCAAATAGAAGCAATCAATGTCAATATTTAATTCATATTAAATGATTGTGTAAAAATTCAAGGCCAAGTTATTAGAGTATCTTTTAAGATAGAAATTTTATAATACCCACATCCTAGGCCAAGATGATATCACATATTAACTTATGACCTTCAATAGTTTCACCATAGTACTCATTACCCTATTCAAGTAGTGAAAGGTATGATTCAATGGCCTTATGTCCTTTTTATGGAATCTTAATTTATACACCTTTTCAATTTTTGTTTGGTGTCCATTCCTAGTTTATGTTATCCACATCAATTTCTTGTTTGATTTCATCTGATTTGATCCATGTTATACAAGGTGTCAAACAATCTTGATACACTTCTTCACTAGCTTCTCTCCTTAAGGGTTTCCAATATTGAATCATCACCTTTTTAGAAACATTCTCACCTCTCATTTTAAGGTAAATATCCACATTTACCATTCCCATTCATATATTTTCATTTTTATTTTATGGTCGTACTAGAATCATCTATTCCATATATACATCCATCAATGGATTGAATGTTTTTCACATCTTCCATAAGTATGCTCAATGTAAATATCATTATCACTAGGGATATGTTCATTTTAATGTAGTCTTGTCTATGGAAATGAGTGGATTCCATTATTTGTTTATGTATGCCATTATCTTCTATTGTTTGTGGCCAAAAATAATAATCCAACATCTTGGTATAATTTACAAATAGTCTATCCAAAGCACACAAAACATTTTCCCAATATGTTATCTTTGAAAGATAATATTATCTACCTCCAACTAATGCACTTTTTCCCCAATGTTCAATATATGATTCTATTACCTTTTTTAGATTCTCTATTTCTTTGAGTTATTATTAATGTGCTAGAGGAGTCTTCCCTTCTGGTAAGTTTGGTTCACCATTATCCTTTGTACACCTATTTGGGATTGGATGAGACCATTGGAGATCTTTTATTGTTACTTTATATTTCATCATTGATATGTCATCCATAACATGTAATATGAATATATTGGCTTTGCTAATACACACTATCTTATGTCTTACATCTAAAAAGTGTGTCTCTATGAAGGATTTGAAGTCATACACTTTCTCAATAAGGTATGAAGTGAATGTACTGGACCCATCTTGGCATGTCCTATATGTGTCTAATTTACATAATGAAGTTGTTAATCTAATAAAATTACCATATATATCCTCATGGGTCTATCCCATTGGGAGGAATCTTATGTGTACACACTATTGAATACCCTTTTTGTTTTCAACATTGATCTGAATGCAACTAAGGTACGATTATTATTGTTACTCGAAGCATTATCTAGTTATAAGTAGAGGATCATTGGTTGTTTTTTTAATTAAGTAATTTTACTAACAACACTATTAATTACCTCAACATGGACATATTTTTATTTTTACCCTTTATACTTATCATGCACTTCATTTTGTAATAGCACATCATCCAATGGTTGTTCGGATGATCTATAAGTTTATAATAAATACCCATACTAATCAATGATGGGTTGTTCAAGCTTTTTGAGACACAAATTCGATCATGTGACTATGTACTTTGAACCAAGTTTAATAAATTGTAGGTTGAAGTGGAAAAAACCCCAGTCTTATGTCTATTTGTGAGCATAACAGTCAAAGTAACTGGGAGGTTCATAACGTTACTTATTGACTTTGATTTTTTTTTGCATATTTGGTATGGAAATTTTAATTTTTCAAATTTTTAATGAATAATTCTCAAGAATTTCTAAGGTTATTCCTCTGATTGTAATCTATGGGATTAATAATGTGTATAACAACTTACAATGTATTCATTATGCCATGTTTTTTTCTCTTCACATTTTGATAGTGCTTCTAGGCATGTGGTTGCTCTAAATTTATTGTACATATCCATACATTCATCACACTTGAAAAATAAGTTGCCCTTTGAAATCAAAACATGTTGAAATATTCCATTCATTATTTTGCTAAAAATTGGTTCTGACACTGGTATAAGATTCAATAATTTGAGCTCCTAATTACACTTCTTTCACACTAAATTGTGGGTGTACATTATAATAAATTACCTTCAATAATGATTTTTCACAATCTCTACTTCATCCAAAAAAATTACCTTTTTCTATCCTCGTCCACATTTGGATTTGATGGCCTAAGTAAAGGGGCATTCAATTTTTAGCATTTTTGAGAATTGTAGGGTCCTTTGATCACTTTTTTGGAATGAATATAATTAATGATATCAAAAGAAACTTAAAATACCATTTGCAATTATCACTCTTATAATACATCCCACATGTTCACCTTAACCTCATTTGGGACTTGCTTCAATCTCACATCTAGAGGATAACCATTTATGTCAACCAATGGCTTAGTAGGCCAATGTATGAGAGATCCTTCAGATAACGACTATTCTTTATAATGAGGGATGGATGCTCTATCAATATGCACAACAAAGGTGTTGGATTCTAGTCCCTTAAATTATATCATGTCTCCTTCAAGTATATTTTTAATTATTTCCTCTACAACATAATTTCTCATAGATGAGTGCAAATGAAAAAATTTGGATCAAAATACATTGAAATTTGAATTATGTTCACCAATACATACAAGGTATAAACCATTTAATTGAGAATTTATTTAATTAACCATAAAAGTGTTTCTTGTTTCATGGACTACTAAATGTTTTATTAGCTAAGTTATAATTTATTATCTTGTAGTAAATTTGAGCAATCAAAAAATAAATTTACCGGGTTTTTAATTATTATACCAAACATTAAGGGTTCCAATATCTCATCATGATTTTTATGATCTTATATGACATTAGTTACCAAATATTGGCCTATGTCATCATCTCTGTTAGAACATTTTTGTTTGAGAATGACATTGTCTATGTAAAAATCAATTTTATATTTAGGTCTTATATAATTGAAGGTGATTTCACTATCATCACTAGAATCTCCCTCTTCCATGGCATTATAATCCTTTGAGTCACTAAAAATGTAATTAATACAAACTATGGGAATGGATGGATATACATGATTTGACAAATCACTTTATTCCCCTGGTATGTAGTATGTTTTTTTCTCAACATCTATTAAGATTTTAAATCCATTAATTAAATATGGTAATTATACTTTTCCATCCAATACTATGTCAACATTAACAAAAATAAATCTTCTTCCCATGTCTCTACAATGTAGTATCCTTATGCTTGTATACACTCTACCCTATGCAATTTTGGTTCCTTTTCAAAACAATTCCACATGATCATCCTCTCCAAATATAAGACATTAATGCTATAGTAAAAATAATAAACGTCAAATCAAAGTAAAAATATAGAAAGCCTTATCAGATATAAAATTAATCTTAAATGTGAGATGAAATAAAAAATGTATAATAATTATTAAATATAATTTAAGTCTCATGTACTAAGGATCTATGTTGTTAGGAATAAATATGTATTATATAAAAAAGACAACATGTGAGCATGGTCATCTATGTAGAAAATGAATAACATTTGATGTAAATTTGATCTCAGCGTACTATCATGAAAATAATGGGACATTGTCATCATTAATTGTTGATAGCTAAAAATATATTTTAAACACTTGCAAAAATTGAGTAACAACAAATTTATTGGTAAATTAGGTGGGATCCTTATTGGTAACAACATTTTTATTGGTAATAATATATGTATTGGTAAATTTAACAAAATGATACCTTCCTGCTCTATAAAAATAAAAATTGACAATTCCAAAAGGATATTACAACATTTTAGAAGAGTCTCAATATCACATATTTATAGAGAAGGTAATGAAGGGGAAGATACCATGGCCAATATTGGTGTTTTCATTCCCTCTTCTAATCAATGGTCTAAGTTACAAGACTTACCAAGACATACAATCATAGTCATTTCAAATGATGTGGCAATATTCATAACCCCTAGAAAAGTAAGGTGATTTAATGATCGTAGTTAATTAATGAAAATCTTCATAGCCCAAAAAATCTCATAAAATGAATTCATCACTCCTTTTAAGCCAAACAGACTAATATCTAATCATGATAGGAAAGGCCCTAGATTCACCATGATTAAAACACTAATTGTGATGGATTTAGACTGAAAGGAATTTAATCCAAAACCAATAAATAATAAGACCCTAAGAAGGAATAAATTAGAAACCTTGAGAGGTGACTAAGATACAGTTGAACCTATTTATTATATTGAATCCAAGGAATACCTATTGGTATGGAGTAAACTCTTAAAACGGGGGCTCACAACTTTTATGACCATAATTATTGGCCACATTTTTTCTATCTCCAAGGATTTTATAAGAAGTTTGGAAGAAAGTGTCATCATAATGAGAGGCCTATAGATAACCATTATTGAGGAAATAATTAGAGATGTAATGGGTATGGATTATCAAGGGGAATAAGGCCTTCAAATAAATAAATTTAGGGAGGAACTAATAAAGTTTTTTTTTAAAAAAATAGATAAACCCATTGTCTATAATTGAAATGGCTATCCTAGGTTGAAATTATAGTGTAAATGGCAAGAAGTTTGCCTTAAATTATGAAATACATTATACTAGAGGGTAAGTTTAGTGTCATTTTATCACACCACTTACTACATATTAATAATTTTATAAGGCACAAAATTATTCTTACATTTTTATTAATGTAGTCCTTGGAGGCCACTATGATTTCCTACAAGATGAAATCTTCCATTATTTTACTACATCAGGGACTTATTTTTTATTAGTCAAGAATAATGATCCCTTATGGGTCGAAGATGTGGTTGAAGCCATTGAAGTGAACATCGATGAATATGACTTATAATAAAGCACTAAGGAGGAAAAGGTAAATAAGGAGGATGATTAATCCTTAGCTTAATAGGTGAGTTCATTTGATAAGTCCAACATCCCTGATGAGAAATAAGATAAGAGCAAGTGAGAATACAAGAAGAAGGATCCCTAACGTGAGTCAGAGTAAATCCTTACTACCACCTTTGGAGGGAAAGAAAGAGTCACAAATAAAATTAAATTCCATGATACCCCTACCCCCATAAGAAAATAAATTATGGAATTTAAAGAGGGCATGGAGAAGATGGAAACAAAACTTTCCATGCAATGGTTTCTATGCATTGAGATAATAGATTAAGTGAAGAAGATGAGGTCCCAACTATCACTCATTCAAGCTGAAGGAACAAGTTTCTTCAATGGAGGAAAATAGGAAGAGAAACAAATAGGTATTAAGGGGGAGGTGTTGGATACCACCCTAAACAAGAAAAAGAAAAATGAAAAGAGAAAAATAGACCTGTATGTGTCAGCCAAGAAAAACATTAAAAAAAAAAAAAAAAAAGTAAATCATCAACTAGGAGGAAGAATGAAGAGGAGGACTCTATACAAGGCCCAAATAAGAGAACTCAGAGAAATCTATAAAAAAAATGAAATCAAGAATTCAAATACCACTACATTGGTTGAATACCTTGATACAAAAGAGTCTTACCCTTAACCCATGCCTTAGATCTAGTTTTCTCATTGAAATTTTGGTTATGATATTTTTATTGAATCTTGGTATTATTTTCCTATTAGTTTACTATATTTTTGGCTAAAGATTCCTTTTTATGTTTGTTAACCTATGGGAATTTTCCCTATGTATGTTTTAATTTTTTTTATTTAATATATTTTGGTGATGTAAGCAAAATGATACCCTTTAATACCCATCTTTTAATATTATAAAATAAAAAACATAACATTATATATATATATATATATATATATATATATATATATATATATATATATATATATATATATATATATATATATATATATAGTCTCTAATATTTTTTAATCTAAGGATGTTCATATAAAGGTTATTAAAGGACATTTTTAGAAAGCTTAATCTAAATCTTTTAATAGAAAGATGTATCTGTTGATCTGTAACATCACAAAAATTTATTCATAGAACACTAATGAATGTAATTATATAAAATTAAAAGAGGATGACTCATCTTAAAATAAACTATGATAAAATCATTCCTCTCAAGGAAATCTCCTATGAATCCATCTGCAATAGTCCAATTCTAATGGAAAGTTTGCCATTACAGACCATTGGGAAGTAATTATAACCCATGATTTGGCCATGACTAACCTTGGATTGGTGTCTAACAACAATTATATGGTATCATGACAATTTTCAATATATTTTCAAATATAATACAAGTAAATATTGAATATCTAGAGTTCTTTAATCCCTCAATACTTGAATATTGAAATTCCACTACCATGTCCATAAATATATTATAATGGTGGTTGCTAATCAGACTCAATCTCCCATTTTGTTCTCATTTAAAAAAACCTAAAAATAAAATAACATATATTTTTAATCAATATCCTTACATTGGTAATTCCATTAGTACCAAACCATTTACAAAAACGTGGTCCTGATACAGCTCTGCATGGGAAATAAAAAAATAGAAATTTATAGATAGAGTTCCAAATTTTAAGGGCATTTGAAATACTTCCATCTCAGACTCAAATTTAATGGATGGACATGGAAATACTATGGAAAATAATTATGACTAGTATTCATTCTAAATTTCACTTTAAAAGTTATGAAAACCATATTTCAATAAGTGCTTGATGCAACTTTAATACTTGATATTTAAATATATTTATGCTATAAAAAACATTTTTTGGAAATTTGAACCTTTGTATTAGACTACTTTAGGATGGGCTTAAAAACATTAGACTTGTATTAGATATATTAATATAGATTAATTGCATTAAAAAAATATAATGTATCACAAAAAATTACAACACTTAAAATAAATAATTATAACTTAATTAAGATATCTTAAAAATATATTCTTAAATGAAAAAAAATAATCACAATACTATATTCATATACTTTATGTTTCTTCATAAATATTATTTAAAAACTTTCATCTATTTATACTATTTGCCAAGGGAGGCTCCCTATGTCATGTCAGCACCAATACCGTAAACAAGGGAATCATTGCTTTAATATTTTAATTAAAAAAATAGAGGGAAAAGTAAATGGTAAAAAAAATCTGATGGATTATGATTAGATATATAACATCTTTCAGCATCCTTTGGGTATATTTCATTAAATGTGCCTAGTACAACTTTACATGAGCACCCTATGGGCATAGGATGCAGTGAATCCCAGCATGGTGGTCTTTTTTGGAAAATGGTTATGATAGGCTAAAGCATGATTTGATTTCCAATGTGCATAGCCACTTAAGATTTTCTTTCCTAAATTTCTCACAAATAGATATATTTTTATATACCTTATAATTACTAAAAATTATCAACCTAATATTTGAAACATGGAAGACCATTTACGAAGATTGAGCATGATAACACAATAGTATTTAATTAAATGAATTATATCTAAACAAGTAAGTTTGAAATCAATGCATAAAATAGGTAATTAGTCATAGGTGATTATTCATTCCATTTGACCATTAGCATCAACATTATTGTAAATCAACCTCTATTAAAAATTAATATTATTTGTATGTCTATTTTTATGTTCAAACTTTATCGAAGATATTAACAATGCCAATGAGTATATGAAGTAATTTTTTGTTTTATAGTAGCTAAAGTAAGTCATAAGTTTACCCTAAATATCAAAATTTTCATGGAATGTAAGTGGCATCAAACTATATTAATATTTTTCAAGACCATAAATATTTTAAATGCCATCCCATGTTAAAATATATAAAACATATGTTGGCATCCAAATTTGAGTATAGATGCACTAAATATATAATTAATAGTGTATATTTAGTAACCTATTTTAAATATTTTTTGTTTTAAAAACTGGATGGATATGTGTTTAATTTTATTTTAATATAATGTTGTTGTAATTAATCTATAAGTAATAATTTCCATACCAATATATGCAATTAATTAGAGAAATGTCTCTGATGATCCTAATATATGTGTTGTAATTTTATTTTCTCAAAAATCCCCCATTAAAATAATGAGTCTAACACTTATATTTATACCTAAATAATGTGGTTATGGTGCTAAGCACCTTTTTCATATTTTATATGGTGCAAAAGTGATTTTAAAAAAAGCAACCACTTAAGTGGTGTAAAAATGAGTTGGTGCAACTGTATCATGTGCAAGAGTGCTAAAGAGAAATTGCGTGATTTGAAAAGTGTATAGGTGCAATTGATCTTTTTAAATGAAGTACAACTAGGATTCATTAGTTAAAAATTTGACATAGTACATTTTTATGAATTACATTTGTGATTTCTCACTTCCAAAATTTGCTACTATAAATTATAAAACAAGATTCAAAATTTACTTGAAAAGACTAAAAAAAAATGATGGAGCTTATTCATCTTCACTTTCTAATCTAAGAGTCCAAAATGATTCATTTTTAAGTGTTATCATGGAAATTAAGTTAGGTCATCATTACAATTTTTTTTGCATCCACATATTTTGAATCATCCATATGTTCCAATTCAAAAATAATTTGATTTTATGATTATATTTTGCCTTCCCCTTCTTCAAAAAGTGAATTTGATTCACCATTTCCATCGTTAAACTGATTAATTTCTTCTATATAAGTTTCACCTCCACATGAGTAATATTTATCATATAAAAACATATTTAAATAAGATTCTTTTCCATTAGATCAGGTATTATATATCCAATAATTTTAAGACCATTAGAGGACTTATCCATCTCTTTTGAGTAATTAGTAGACATTGTCTTGGCTATCTTTTCCACAAAAGATAATGGATGAACCATGTAAATTGTGTCAAGATTTTACAAATCATTTATGGACTTGGAAATATCTGAATCATATCCTTCATAAGCAATATAAATTTAATTCTCTTCGTTATGATCTTTTTTTGGTGGCAATACTGCCATAGGTGTGAATATTGTTGTAATCTTTGAATGGAATTATTTATTTCTCTCCATAGATTTTCAATTCACCTAGGGCATTGAAAATGTTCATGGAATTTTTTTCCATAGGAATATTTAGGTTATTCTCATCACCATTCAATTCAAAATACATAACTCCATAGTCATCAATAAAATATTATAACTCAATCAAGGAAGCCTCTTGGTGTGGCTCATAATCAATCATTCCTAAAAACATTAGTATTGCATTGTGATTTTCGTCAACAATCTTCTTAGCAGTTTTAACATAGGAAAATCTTAACTCTCTTCTCTTAGAATTTTTTTATCTCACTTTCTTCTTCGAATGGATGGTAACCTATTTCACCATGGTGTTCAAAAACACCAAACCTTGAGTTAGAGTAATTTACAGTAACTTGAACTTTTGGGTGTAAGAGATTTCTTACTCTTTAGACTAAAGAATAAGTTGATACTCCAAAAGAAAGGTTTTCATTGTCAAAATGAATGGCACAAAGGCCAATAGTCTATTTTTTCTCTAATTTTTTTCCTCCTCCCTTCAAAGATTATTATTTTCTAACCAAATAAACTAAGCCATGAGAAGTACTCAGGATCCTCTATATAACATCCCTAACATTTCAAATGCACATTTGACCATACTAGAAGGGAATAAGAGGATGCTACTATTAATGGATATTACCGTGGATGAATTTATAGTTATTTTTCATCTTCTTCTTCTCTTTCTCTTCTCTCTCACAAAATTTATGGTTTGAAATAAATTGTCTTAGTATTTTGAGATATTATTAGAGTGGCAGATGGGCATTTTTTTGACCACCTTATATTTGACATTTTAAAAGAAATATGCAAATATTGTGGCACCTCATATATGTTAGTAGTATTGATCAACAAATAGATCTAACTATAACAAGGTATTCATTCATTGTATATTTATTGCCAGTACTTATTTTTGCATACAATATAATATACAAACATTGATGGAGTAATTTGATTCTATCAATTTAATTAACAAGGCTATTGGGATTTAGGGGGAGCGCTTATTGAGTTAGTATATTTACAAAAAATAATTGCATGACTTAATCTATGTGAAATAAAACTAGTATAATTCCATTGCATGTACAATTAAAATTATTAAATTATACCACTTGAATGATTTAAAAGTGATTTGGTGCTTTTACACCACTTTAAAAATGCAAAAATAAAAATTGCACGAGTTGAAAAAGTGTCAAGGAACTTTTTCACAACTTGGAGAAAATAAAAAAGCATTTTGATAGCTTTAAAATTTTTAATGAACTTTTTCACAATGTAGGAAAGTCAACGGGTTTTTATACAAGGAAGCTTAAAAGGGCATTTGCATTATTCAAAAAATTGTTTTGCCCATGATTTGATTCTAAAATAAATAAATAGATTAAAATTAATATATTAATTAATTATTTTTTAAATTTTTGAAAATTTGGAAATATTAAGTCCAAACTAAAAATTGCCAAAAATATTAATTTTTTTCCAATTTTAAATTTTTTAAAACCATGATACCAATTTTGGTTTGACTAGGATTTAATACTGCAAGGGATGGAAAGAACTTAAACTCTAGTTTCACAGCCAAGAATTTTATCTATTAGGCAATAGTGTCTTAAATTTACTTCAACTTGATCAAATGAGAAGTAACCAATCTATAATCAAATCATGGGTCCTCAAACTATCATAATTCTATCACATGTTAGTAAATAGTATATTTGAGGTCATCAAGTACTCAGCTTGATAGATTTATCACATATCTCTAAGGATAGTGTATGTGAGGGAATTTTTCATTATGTGCTTTCACATAAAATAAATTGCAATGAGAGAAACATTTCCTTCATATACTCAAGAGTGACTAACCTTATTTTATCGAAAGAGATATAGTTGATAAATCATCAATACGCTCAACTTTTTATATTAAAATCCCTGAATTATGGTTGACCAGTATATTCTCTTTTGAATGTCTTTACATCTAAAATACTACTTTGAAAATTCACTCAATAACTCACCATTTAGAAGATTGAAAGATAGCACATATCTTAGAAATTGATCTAAGCCTTGTCTACAAAGCCATGAAGTCGATGCCCCATTCTACAAAACTTTTACCATGCCTGTTATTAAGAAAGATTCTTGAAAACATCTATATCTCATATTTACATATCCTAATCCATCTAATTGATAGCCAGTTCACCAATTTAAATCATATGATAAATGAACATGAGTTATCAGACTAGATCACCTGCTTAGAATACTTCTCTTCATATGTTTATCTAACCAACTAATGTCTAGTTTACATATCTCAATAATATGAGAAATGAATATGTGTTCCTAGGATAGATCTCATACTCATGATAATTTTCATGTTTACCCCCCATTCAATTGAAGAGATCCATGAAAAATCCATATATTCATTATTTGAGGAAAAAACATCCATATTACCATTTTCATGACTACAAAATTTATTTTCTAAATATTCTATAAACATTTCTATCTTTTAAATCCACATAGCTAAATAACTTTAACATTTATTTCTAAAAATGTGATCTTTTCATTGATTCATAAGTAAAAACGATTCTAACATCCTTTCAAATCATGTGATTATCCATGATATCTCCTAAATAAAGATCATATCTAAAATATGTGTAGGTAGAAAGACCAAAATGTGGAGGACAATAGGTAAATTATTGCATGTATTGAAAAACAACACATGCACACCAAAATGAAATGGGAAAAGGAAACAAGCCAAAATAGGGAAAGAATGACTATTTACATAGTAGAGGAAAAAGTAAAGACTATACAAAACCATTCACTAGCTAGGAAAAATACTTGTCATTTTAGAACAATGGATTTGACTTATGAACTATGAACACATTTAGTAATAGTGACCAAATAGGTGGGAAGTGCAATTTATAGTTATCATTCACACATAAATGATCATGAATTAATAAATAATTATTGTCAGCATTTCTTAGAATGGAAACATTATGAACTCTCTGATCTTGCTTCAGTAGCATTGGGTTTGACCAATGTTTTCCTAAATATCTTTAAATTCATCTTTCCTAGATACAAGAATTGAATCAGATATAGGTCTATTTTTTATCTAAAAAAAAAACAAGAATATCAACAAGAATGATTTGAGTGTAGATATTTATTTCCAAATTGTTTCCTGTGATAGAGACAAACTCATTTTCAAATGAATCATCATTACCTTCATCAATATCTTTTGCATTGACAATTTCTATTTTGCTTTTATTGAATATTACCCACCATTCATTTTTCTCTAGCTTCATGTATTTCTTGATTTTAGCTTAGGCTTTTATGTGAATATCATTTTCAATTTGTATAGGTTTGATTTATTTGGATTCAGATTTTGTGGATAAATTTTCAATAGTGAAATATGAAAAGGAATTTCTAGGAGAATTTTCACTTTTGATCATTGAGTCTTTCAATATATTATGAGGTGAATATTTTGATTTATCAAAGAGTGTTTTAGTACTATATTATCCTTCATAAAGTGGAATATTGCATTTTGTATTAATGCTTCTTTCTATTGGTGACTTAAGTAGTTATTCTTTAAATGGCTCATTTTCTCTTATGGCTATGAGGTTCGATAAATCTTGAAAAATAAATAAATATATATTTTTTTCTATAAATATTGAAGCCAAATTCTTCATCTTTTATATGATAAATCATTATTTCTTCAAATTATGCACTTGCTTCCAAAATTGTGAAATTGAAAAAATCATATATGGTAAGAAATAATTTCTATTTTTCTCTATTATATTTTTGACATGTTTGATCAATAATTTGCCCATGGAATATCTTTTATAAAATTTGAGGGTTATTTATTATATCAATATCCACCACTTCATCATCATTTATGGAAGTTGTATCACATTTTTAAACTTCTTTCTTCAACATTCCAAATAAAATCAATTCATCTTCAATTTTGATAGCTTCTTTTTGTGTAGCTTCCAAGTCATTTACATTTTTCATCATCAATATGAATATGATCTCTCAGTGTATAGAAACAATGAATACATAGTTTATTATTGTGACTTGGTTGATCCATTTGAGGAATCAGTCTTAATAATTTAATGAAGTATGATACAAAAAAATTCATCTATTCGTCTTATTGTTTTTGGATTTGGAATAAATACAATAAAAATACACACATGTCCAAATCTAATTTTAATATGTTTAGGAACTTGTTATTCAATAATTATGAGTTCATAAAACATCTATCTTCTAGGTGTCAAAACCACTCAGTAGTAGGTCTAAAAGAGTTTCGACAAAAAACTTGATAGTGACATCTTCATGCATAACTACCAAGATGTTATAGGACACTATGAAGGTTAGGATATGGTTATCCTCTTCTTAAATATATTCTCCTAAAAACTTTAGAAATATATTTCTTGATTCTGATGGTAACTCATTGTATTGGGCCAAAGCCAATGGCCCAAAACATTTTCCCCATGGGACATAGGTAACTTTGGTATTGGGATGAACCAACACAATATCTTTGATAAAAATATTCAGGCACTATGTACTTTTATTCAATAAATTCATCAACCTCCATTCTATGGGAGTTTCCTTAAAATGTCTAAAAATTAAGTTCATAAATCTTTGATCCCCATTAGAGTTGTCAAAAATTGTTGGGTCAAAAACAATTCTACAGGATAAATCAGTGACTTTGAGTCAACAGTGTGGGAATTGATTCCTCACTTAGTCAAAAATGTATGGATAAAGTCTCTCTCCTATTATCAAGTGGATTTACCTTTATTAAAATAAAAAAAGGCAAAAGTAGGGGAAAATCTATTCAAAGTTCTTTACTGTAAAAATGTTTTTTTTGGGTTTTTTACTTTTAATTAGAAATCACAACAAGGATATATAAATTAAAATAAGAATTATGGAAATGAGGAAACAATATATAAAATTATAATGGGATGATTTTATCCATTTAAATGTAAAATACGCTAAAATAACCCTATGGAAGATAAAGGATGACTCTAAGTGACTAAACACAAATATTCACTAGAATAGCCCAAGAAAGAGAAACAACATCCTCATTGAAATTTATGTCATTTAATGGGTGGTAAAGACATTATTACACCGTTGGGAGTGTAAAACATAGATCGAGATGATTCTCTAATATTGGTAGCAAACTAAATATAACCATCCCATATTTACCCATAAAGGATAATTAAAATATTACTTAAAACCCATCAAGATTTCAAATTTTTGGAAATAATAGACATAGATTCAAAAATAAATTCTACTATGTAATTTCCACATTAATATTAATCGATCAAAGTTATGACAAAGTTTATAAAGAAAAAATTTGAATACAAATCAATCAGGCACATAATGATAATTCGTGAATAAAATTTGAACACACAATTTGTAAATATCATTCATTGTATTGATATTCATTGAGTTGTAATATAATATCACTATCACCTTCCAAAAATATGGTTCAAATTTCTATTTCTAAAAAATTCCCCCTTTCACTAATGATATAAACACTAATATTTATAATGTGATAAGGTGGTTATAGTGCATAACCACATTTTTTATATTTTATATGGTGCAAAAGTTATTTTACAAAAAATCACCACTTAAGCTATGTAATAATGAATTGGTGCAATTTCACCATGTGCAAGAGTGCAAAAGAGAAATTGCATGACTTGAAAAATGCAGAGGTCAAACTATGTTTTTTTCACCAAGTGCACATAGGATTCATGAAATACAAAGTTAAAACAATGCATTTTTACTAATTAAATTTTTGAGTATGTACTTATGAAATTTACAAATAGAAATTACAAAACAAGATTCAATGTTTACATGAAAAGACTAGACACTTTTGACAAAGTTTATTCATCTTTAGTTTGTGATCCAATAGTCCAAAATTATTCATCTTCAGGTGCTATAATGGACATTAAGTTAGGATCATCATTACCACTATTTTTACATCCACATATTCTGAATCAACCATATTTTAAAATTCAAAAACACTTTAACTTTTTTATTGTATTTTTCCTTCCCCTTCTTTAGAAAGTGCATTTGATTCACCATTTCCATTGCGAAATTGATTAGCTTCTTATTTATAAGTGTCACCTCCACTTGAGTAATATTTACCATATAGAAACATCTATAAATAAAATTATTCTTCCATTAGAGCAGGCCTTATAAATCCAATAA
This sequence comes from Torreya grandis, assembly GCA_037957365.1. NCBI lineage: Eukaryota > Viridiplantae > Streptophyta > Pinopsida > Cupressales > Taxaceae > Torreya > Torreya grandis. The sequence goes on along the minus strand of JARHVA010006131.1, from coordinate 902,168 downwards.
TTGTAAGTCCATTAGATGGGTTATCCATCCTTTTTGAGAAATTAGTAAACACTACCTTCTCTATCATTTCTACAAAAAATAATCAATGAACCACAACCAATGTGTCTATCTTTTACCAATCCTTTATAGACTCAAAAATATTGGATTCATCTACTTTATAAGTAATATAACTCTAATTATTTTCATAATCATCTTTTTTGTTAGTTTCACTACTTTCATAGGTGTGAATATTTTTGTAATTTCTGAATGCAATTATTTTTTGCTCTCCATAGATTTACAATTCACCTAGTATAATGAAAATCTTCATGGGATTTATAGCCTAGGAATTTTTAGGATATTCTCATCACCATTAAACTCAAAATAGATATATCCATAGTCATCAATAAAATATTTAAACTCGGTTAAGGAAGCCTCTTGGGGTGGCTCATAATGAATCATTCCTCAAAACACTAGTATTACCTTATGATTTAACTCAATAGTGTTCCTAGAAATTTTAGCATAGGACAATCTTACCTCTCCTCTCTCAACATTTTTATCTCACTTACTTTTTCAATTACATAGTACCCTAATTCACCAAGGTGTTCAAAATCGCTAGACCTTAAGTCAGAGTAATCTATAACAACATGAACTTTTGTGTGTTAGAGATTTCCTGGTCTAGAGATTAAATAACAATTTGATAGTCTAAAAGAAAGGATCCCACTATAAAAACAAATGGCACAAGTCAAATAGTTCATTTTTTTCTCCAATTTTATTCCTCTACCCTTCAAACATTACTATTTTCAAACCAAATGAACTAAGCCATAGGTAATACCCAATATCCTTTGTATAACATCCCTAACAATGCAAATGCACATTGCACCATGATAGAATGGAAAACAAGGATATGTTACTATTAATATCTATCACCATGGAAAAATTTCTAGTTATTTTCCCATCTTCTGATTATCTCTCTCTTCTCTCTCTCAAAATTAATACGTTTAAATGTATTGTCTTGGTCTTTTGAGGTCTTTTGAGAGTGGTAGACGGGTGTTTTAATAATTACCTTAGATTTTATGTGACAAAAAAATATGTAAATATTGTGGCACCTTGTATATGTTAATAGTACTGATCACAAAATAGACATGATTACAATAAGGTATTCATTCATTGTATATGTCTTGCCACTATTTATTTTCCCACACAAGGCAATGCAAAAACATCAATGGAGTGCTCATATTATATCAACATGATTATCAAGGATCGTAGGACTTTAAGGGAGTGATTTTCAAGTTGGAAGATTTATAAAAATTAATTGCACCACTTAAGTGATGTGAAAGAGCATTGGTGCAATTGCACTACATGCAAAAGGAAAACTACAAAATTGCACCACTTGAACGGTACAAAAGTGATTTATGCTTTCACACCATTTCAAAAATGAAAAAAATCACAATTATTCGAGTTGAAAAGGTGTCAAGGCAATTTTTGACAACTTGGGGAAAGGTAAAAAACATATACACAACTTTAAAAAGTTTAATAAACTCTTTGAAATTATGGGAAAGCCAATGATGTTTTACGTGGGGAAGCTTGAAAGGGAATTTTCATGGTTCAATAAAATGTTTTACTAGTGATTTGATTCTCAAATAAATTAATTGATTAAAATTAATCAATTAATTAGTTAGTTTTCAAAATTTTCCAAACTTAGAAATTTTAAGCCCAAACCAAAAATAGCCAAAAATATTAAAATTTCTCTAATTTTAGAGATTTTGAAAACTATGATAACAAATTAACTATTAAAACCAAATACAATCATTCATCTTATTCCATATTATTATATGCTTGGGGTTTATCCTCTTTCTTTTATTGATCTTCTCGTCTACTTCCATTTAAATTGCAAAGAGTTAGTATGGGGTGGATCATGAATATTTTCATGTTTTTTTTTTTTTTTAATGATACTCTCTAATTATGTTATAGTAAGGGTTCCTTCAACCTCTAATATTATAAAGAAAAAGAGAGAGAGAGAGAGAGAATTGGAATAATATTTAAATTCTGAAGATAATGTGAATATGTTTATAGATTTATGATGTCACTTTTTGATATTACTTACTTTACCACTATATACCATTTATATTTTATATAAATATACATTCACATTAATCTACATTGTCAAATCCTATTTATAATACTTGAATTTGATTCATGGAAATGGATTTGTAACCACCACATTATTATTTCAAAAAACTATCTACTATATGCAAAACTGAAATTTTTTTAGGAACAACTTAATTTTATTGCTCGATAATGAGGGTTATGGGGATCCTATCCCATTTGTTTATTTATTGTTTTTGCTAGGTAATGATTAGTAAAGCAAAAAAGATATATAAATACATGATTCAAGTTTGATTAAGAAAAAAATGGTTTTAAACACAAAACACCAAGATTTTCACAACATATTTATTAGTAATATTAAATAGGAAAGGGATACAAAAGGTAACTTTATATTCTTATGACATGTAGGAGGGCATTAGTAAAAGAGGATTGGAGGAGTAGTTTTATATATGATTTCATAACTCGTCATACCCTCAATTGAAATTTTTAGTCTTTGAGAAATCTAAACCTTTTTACATGACAACACATTTATTGGAAGTCAAATGGTCTTATTATATCTATCCCTTGTTTTTACAAAAAACCAAAATCAGATTTTATCCTCTTTCATTTCTTATCTTCAGTACTTGCATTATATTGCTCTATTCCCCTCCAATAAAGAATAGGAAATGAGATAATAGGAGGTTGATATGTTATGGAAAGCCAATTCAAACTCTTTCTTCTTACAATTTCAATATATTTGGTGACTCTTTTTAAATATGTCATGAAAATATGCCTTTAGAATGTCTCATTCTTTTTAAATTTAAAGGTAATATCATTCCATCTAACTAAACAATCAATGTAGTTTTCTTGAACTTTTTATGTGGTCAAGGCTAAGTAATAATTTTGGGCCTCTACTTGTTTTATCATAGTTCTAATAGCTACCTCCCTTTTATTTATTAATGCAATCTAATATTATTTTATAACATCTAGTCTAGTAGCCTCCCCTATGATTAGTAATGTGGTTTCTTTCTCTTTCTCATGATACTTGTCCAATACCTCACCTCTTCTTTTCTCATTATCAAGATAAGAAGTAAAAGATCTCAGAAGCACATCACCTAAATATAGGTTTAGATTCCATTCTTGGGCATGATAAATAACATACTTGTGTATATAGAATCCAGATAATTTATTTTTATCTAGAGTGTCATTGTTGTATATCTAAAAGGAGTTAGGATCTTTTAAAATTTAAATGGGCATCTCATAATAGATTCTCATGAACTTTAAATTTAACCACTACTCCTCAAGGTAGAGAGCATACACTTTTGAAGGAGTTATATAACTTAATTATTATAGTGTTAACTAGCACATATCTTCTACCATATTTTTTATTTTAAAAATTTGTGACTCCACATATTTGACCTTACTTTTTCAAGTTATTGTTTCAACTCTTAAATGATTATACTAATTGTGCCATCAATTCTACATGGTTTGTATCTTGACATCCTTTTTCATGAACAATTATTCCTAATTAAACTCTTTTGTCTAAACAGATGTTGTTGAAAACATCTTTCAATTATAATTCTCTATGTGATGATGTAATGTAAAACTTATTATACTATGAATGACATGTGTAGTTGTCTGATATGGCAGCACAATCTTAAGGTTCTATGGTATACCTTGAGAATAGATCTTTTATTTTCAATTTAGGGGTAAGCTCATTCCATATAACTAAATGAGCATTGTAGGATTCTTTTACTATCTATGTGATCAAGGCCAAGTACTAATTTTGGTCCTCTATTTATTCCATCCTAGCTCTTGTAGCTACCTCCCTTTTATTCATTTATGAAATCTAATATTCTTCATCACATCTAGCCTAGTATCCTCCCCTCTAATCATTAATGTGGTTTCTTTCTCTTTCCCATGATACTCATATAATTCCACACCTCTTCTTTTCTCATTGGCAAGCTAGTAAGAAAAATTTCTTAGAAGCACATCACCTTAATATAGGGTTGAATTTCATTCTTGGTCATGAGGAACAATATAATTGTATATATAGAATTCACATAATTGATTTTGATCCTTATGAGTGCCACTATTATATATTTCAAATAAATATTGAGGCTCAATTACTAGTTTGGGCATGTCATAATAAACTCTAATGAACTAGAATTATAACCAATACTACTCAAGGTAGACAAAATACGTTCTTGTAGGAAGTCGACAACTTAATTTTCATAATTTTAAATGACTCATATCTTTTACCTTATTTTTTAGGTTTAAAATTTGTGACTTCACATATTTGGCCTTCTTATTTAAATATATTTTTTCATATCTTAATTTACTATATTGATTATACTATCAAACTTACTTCATCTATATATTGACATTCATTTTCATGAACAATTATTCCTAATTGAACTCTTCAATTTGAGTGGAAGTTATTGAAAAAATCTTCTAGGTATAATTCTCTTTGGCATGGCACTAATTACAATATATTATATTGCGAATGCTATATGTAGTTGTTTGATTTCATGGTACCATCAAAAAGCTCTATAGTATACTATTGTGTCTAGCATTCCACTAAAAAATTACCACAGGCTTTTGTTAAGGAAAAATAAAAACCATGTGGATGTTCATATTATTCTTATCTTGTTAAGAATGAGCATGTGCCAATTCTACACAAGATTAAAATATTGTCAACTACAAAAAATATTTATCTTGTGTATAATGAGATTAATTGATAAAATTAATAATGTCTCATGTAAAATCAAGCAAACATAAGTCTATGCTAATCAAGATATAATATATCATCTCCATTTTCTTACAATGCATTATTAAGACCAAATAAAATAATATAAAATTACTATCAAATAGACACATATAATCCTTGTGCATATATATTTTATGTCTAATTCTTAATGGGAATATGATAGGTATAATTGATTATACTATCAAGGACATATGTAGTTGTCTGATGCCATAGTACCATTATAAGGTTTTATGTTACACTATTATGTTTAGTACTTTACTGAAGAATCCTCCTTGAGCTTGTGTTATATCATATTGGTTAAATGGTGAATGTTCATATTATTCTTATCTTGTTCAGAATGGGCATGTGCCCATTCTACACAATATCATAATATTATTAATTGGATATTTAAGAAATAGTGTGTCCCCATTTGATTTCATAAAAAGGGGTGTTTGAGTGGAAGTTGTTGAAAAAATATTTAAGGTTCAATTCTCCATAAGATGCCTCTAGTTATAATCAATTATATTATGAATGACATATGTAGTTGTGTGATGTCATGACATCATTGAAGGGATCACTGATACAATATTATGTCAAGTACTCCATTGAATAATACCCTATACTTGTGTTACAAAAAAATGGAAACCATGTGGATATTCATATTATTCTTATCTTGTTCAAAATTGGCATGTACCCATTATATATAATATTCCATTACTATCAATTTTTTAAAATTTTTATCTTTCCTAGAATGGGATTAATTGATAATATTCTTAATATCTTGTGTGAAATCAAGCACAAGCCTATCCCGATCAAGATATAAAATAACATATAAATTTTATTACTATGTATTATTAAGACCAAATATAATAATAAAAATTTAATATTATACAGACACATCTCATCCTTGTACACATACCTTTCAGGTGTAATTATCTATGGAAAGTCATTAAATATATGATAAATGACATATGTAGTTGTCTTATGCCACAATACCTTTATAAGGCTTTGTAGGAAACTTTTATGTCAATTAATCTATTCTCTGATTACCAATATGTTTCCAGTGGGTAGTCTCTTAGGGACTCAAAACCTCAAGGGCTCCTAATCCTCAAAGAATCTCTTAATGATTCCATAGGCCTGAGGATGTGAGATGTAGATAGGTGGAATCATTTTAGTACTATGTATTATGAAAGGATTGGATATTAGAAGTAGGGACCAATCCCAGTAATGCCTCTAGGGACCTAAGGATTTAAGATGTTAGGTTGTAGGATCACATTACTAGGAAGACAAGAGGGATTAGACCTTAAAACTAGGGCCAGATCCCCTTAATTCCTTTAAGGGCCTAAGGACATGAGATGTTGTCAAGTGGAAACATCTTAGTACTTGTTGTCTTGGAGGAGTTATATTTTAAAAAATTTATGTATCCCCATGATATTTCCATATGGTATGATGATATCCCACTATGATTTTAGGCATGGAGTAGACCCGAATGGGCCATGTGGTGCCTAGTTATGTCAGTGATGGATTGAGGTTAAAATTGATGACTGAGTTAACATTTTGAACATGATAACCATGGGTTTATGATAGAAAATAAATCATTTAATGTTCATGGCTAAACTTGAAGACTCTTCAATCTCTTATCCACTAAGATGAATTTAATAAATTTTCTCTAGTAATTGATAAGAAATACACACACCCATTTAGTGTAAAAAATAGCCATGACACTTATGCAACTACTTTTGTGGCTTCTTTTTGTGCCTTGGCTAACCTTATGGTCAAGGATTTTTATGACGTTTATTATTATTATTTTTCCTCTATGTCTAGTTCTTGTTTTATAATGTTGGATTTTTGAATTTTGCTCTTCTTTTTCTAATTTTTGTTGGTCAATATATAATTTTTTTGTAGTGTAGGATGAGTTCATTGATTTTGTAGCATTTTCAGTAGTTTTGGGTTGATTGGGAAATGAAGTGAGATATCTTATCAAATTTCTTGTTGATCATGAATGTGGTTGTCTTGTGAAGTTGGTCATTCATAGTGGTTAAATGTGTTGTAAAATTGACTTCTCTATCCCTTTCACATTTTTACCTTGTGGATGTTAATATTATTCTTATCTTATTTATAATTGACATGTGCCTATTTGACACAAGATTGGAATACTTTTTATTATTGATTATATTGTGAATGGCATATATAGCCATTTGATGTTGTAATACCCTTGTAAGATTCCAAGATATATTATTATGTATAATACTCCATTGAAGAATTTCCCCCAAAATTGTGTTACATCATATTGGTTAAAAGGTGGATCTTCATATTATTCTTATCTTGTCCAGAATGGGCATATGCCCATTCTACAGAATATTGGACTAATATCAATGGGATATTCAATAAATAGTGGGTCCCCATTTAGTTTCATAAAATCAGATGTCTAAGTGGAAGTTGTTAAAAAAATATTTTAGGTCTAATTCTCCATGGGATGTTGCTAGTTATAGTCAATTAAATCATGAATAGTATATGTATCTTTTTGATGTGACAGTACCATTAAAAGGATATGTGGTACACTATTGTGTCTAATAATCCACTAAAAATTCCCCCAATCTTATGTTATAACATCTTGGTTAGAATGTGTATGTTCATATTATTATATTATTTATAATGGGCATGGCACTATTATACAAAGGATTTGAATATTATAAAGTTTAAAAGATCCTTATCTTGTGTAGAATTTGATTAATTCAAAAAATTATTAATATCATTAGGTACAATCAATTATACCATGAACAACACACGTATCCTTCTTATGCTAAGGTAGCATTCGAAGGCTATATGGTATATTTTTATGTCCATTCATTTCATAAATGAGTACTGGGATGTTGTTGAGTGGTAGTCTTTGGGGGACTCATAACCTTAGGGCTTCTAAGCTTGAGGGAATCTCTTAATGCCTATGTAGGACTGGGGACCCAAGATGTTTCCAATTGGAAGCATCCTAGTACTAACAACACTAGAGGAATTATACCATCACATAAGGGCTCAATCCCCTTAATGCCTCCATGGGATTGAAGAGATGAGATGATACCAAGTGGAAGAATTCTATTACTAATAATATTAGAGGGTTTAGACTTCAAAACTAGGTATAATACCCTTAATGGCTCTAAGAGCTCGACAACCTGAGATGTTACCATGTGGTAACATCATAGTACTTGAAATCCTGAAGGGCTTGGAATTTATAATTAGGCTAGGCTAATGTAATCTTACCATATGGCATGACCATAATGCACTATGTGTTTTGGCATGGAGTAGACATGACAGGGCCACATGGTACCCAACTATGTTAGAGATGGACTGAGTTTAAGATTAACAATCAGCTTAATATTTTCAATTTGGTAACCATGGGCTTATGCTATAAAATAAATATTTTAGCATTCATCACTAAAACTAAAGATTGTGTATCCTTTCATCTAATGGTATGCATTTGGTAATTTTTCTATAGCAGTTGATAGGAAAAGTGTGTGTGTGTGTGTATGCCTATCTAATTTTCCTATGAACTGTTAGAGAAACTTTTCTCTATCAGCTGATAGGAAAATTAAATAGGCATGTGTGTGTGTACACACACACACACACACACACACACACACACACACACACACGTTAATGTTTTAAGGGTATAATTACATTTGATTTGATGGTATTCATTTTTATTTTAATACTAAGTATAAAAAAATAGGCATGATACTTCTAAAATTACTTCTATGACTTCTTGTTGTGCCTTGGTCAATATGATGGTTGATGTTTTATCTGACATTTATTCTTCTTCTTCACCCTCTGTGTCTACTTATTGTTTTGTTATTTGGATTTTTATGTTTCAATTTTTTACGTCTGCTTCTTATTGGGTAGCATATACTCTGTTTGTAGTGTAGGATGTGTTTGTTTTAGATTAAGGTAAAAGCAGGTTTTGAAGGGGTCCCGAAACCCTTTAATAGAAACTTGAAGGATAAAACATAAACAACCAGCAGGACAGTCAATCCTAAAACATACTGAAGACCAGTATCTAAACAGGTTTTTACAGGGACCTAAAACCACCAATATAAACTAATAAAAAACAACCAAGTTGTACCAGGACCTGAAACCTAAACAAACTAGGGTAAACACCCTAAAAAACCAAGTTTTTCCAGGACCTGAAACCTCAAACCCCAGATACAGCATCACCAACACCCAAATCATCCACCTGATCGTCTGCCCATTCTTCCCCTCAACCAGAGGATCCACCGCCATGGCAATCAAAACACCATTAGAGAAATCCCCAATGTCAGTAAGCACACATAAGCCATGACCCCAGTCAATAGAAGGTGATGGAAAATAACCAGATCTGGTCATCTAAGTCCTAGTAGGCTTAAAAAACATGGTTCAAAAGTGAACCATCTTCCGCATAAGGCGTAATAACATGGGGAACAAATCTTCCCCCAACCAAACACTATTTCCATCGCAAGCCAAATCGGAATGGCAGTCCACCTCAGGCTGAAAAACTAGCCCTGGTTCCATCTGTATTTCAAAAAAATGAAGAAAAATAGTAATCCATGCAATTAAAATCTACCTTTACAATGCTGTGCAAACATGAGCCTCCTCAGTTGTGAGATCTCCTCCCATCTAGAAAATAAATGAGATCTCTCCACGGCATAGCAAATGATTTGCTCCTTCAGCGTTGCCGTACGGTGCTCAACCAGTCTCTAAGCAACAGCGGCACCAGGCTAGGGTATATTTGTTAGGCACAGCATCTAAGCCTCACTGCCACTTTAACCTAGCACTGCCACCCAGACCATCCGCCCCTTCAGCTTCAAGATCACCGCCGCCATGGCATCCAAAAATATCATCGATAAGATCATCAATCTTATGTAGATCAAGGTTTTTTGGTCTACACGGTGACCTGTGTAGGATGTGTTTGTTGTTTTTGTAACATTTTTAACAATTTTAGGTTGATGGGGAAATGAAGTAAGATATTTTGTTAGATTTATTGTTGATCATGAATGTGTTTATTTTAATAATCTAAATATTCATAGTAGTTCAATATGATATAAAACTATATTCTCCATAACTTTCACCTTATTACCATGTGGATGCTCATATTATTATTATCTTGTTTAGAATGGGCATATACCCATTCTAAAAAATATTAGAATACTATCAGTTGCCAATTTTTTTTATCTTGTGTAGATGGGATTAATTAATAAAATTATTAATGTCTTGGGTAAAACTAGGTACGAGCACATTTCAATCAAGATATAAAATATCATCTCCTTTTTATTAAAATGCATTGTTATGACCAAAAAAAATAATACAAATTTAATATCAAACAAACAAATCTCATCTTCATGCATATACATTTCAGGTCTAATCCTCTATGGGAAGCTACTAAGTACAATTGATTATACCATGAATGGCATATGTAGCTTTATGATGTCATGGTACCATACTAAGATTTCATGGTACACTATTATGTCCAATAATCAATCAAAGAATCTCCCCAAAATTGTATTACAACATATTTGTTAGAAGGTAGATATTCATATTAATCTTATCTTATTCAAAATGGACATGTGCATATTTTACATAAGATTGGAATAACTCTTAGAGTGAGTGTTCACCCACTCTAAATGAGAAATTACTACACAAAATGAAAACCATTAGTACCCATAATTATATATTATAATTGAAAAATATGTACATGTTTTGTTCAACCAGATTTACATAGGATGAGTGACAACAAGCATGTAGTTCATACTATTTTCACTAAGTACATCCTTAGAAACCTTAGTTAGAGTGGATGGATAGCTACTCTAAATTTTGAGAAAATATTATTAATCCTAAATTAGTGACAGACTATAGTTAGATAAAAAAACTAAATTACATATTAATATGTTTTCATTATATTTATTAAATGGAATAGTGTTGATCTACAATTTAAAAATAATAATAGTGTTGATCCATAATTTACATATATTTAATGTGAGAGATCAAATTGGATAAGATGAGATTCACATGTCCCTTACATATTCATAGATATATTGTGAGAAATTAGTAGTAAAGGATAATTAATAATAGTTTGTGTTCCCAAAAATTTCAAAATCCCATTCAAGTAGCATCGTTAGTGGATAAAATCCCCAATAGGAAAACTCAAACATAATTTGAGAAAGAAATCCTTGTTTAATTACTCTTTTTATGGTATATAACATTCATGATGATTGATTACTTTAATTATGATCATTAATGTGATTGATTTAGATGGTTTTAATTTAATGTTAATGATTAAAATGGCAATATTTTAGTGATTAATCTTGTGCTAAGGTGTCAATGTCAAAGGATATTGGATTCATTCATGACTAGACATGTGATTATAAAGAGTGAGAATATTACATGTTTTTTTCTACATATTAAGAGTCTAAAAACTATTTATATTTACTCAGAAGGTTTTTCATTATTAATTATATTTAAAATTATAAAGGCTAAATTCATCCCCTTATATTTATAGATATGTCCAAATTATAAAATAAAATGATGATGATCTTTTAGTTAAGTTTGACATTTTTGGAGATCTAATTCAATCTAGTCGTGCACATAATCCTACCATTTTGGTAAATTAATTTTAGATAAAATGAATCTCCATTCTACATTCTTAACGGTGTGTTTATTCATCCCTTTGATTATTAATAATAATTATTATTATTCTTTCATGAATTCTACTTTCTCACATACTATTTAAGTCTAATTTAATATAAAATTATGATAATGCTCATGACATTAGAATTGAGATAAAGAAGTTACTATAGCATAGGATGCTCAAAATTTTGATTCTCAAAATAATTGAAAGTTATGTAGTTTTATATATTTTGAGGCTGACGATAATATGATCTAAGACGTGTGTAGAAGTCACTACAATAAATAAATTCTTTTTAAGTCTAAAAACTTAATCTTGAGTGCAAATTTTGGCTCTAGACTATATTATAATATAATTAAATATTATATTGTAATTATGTAGTTCCCTTGTATAATTAATAATACAATAATTGAGTTACTTAAATTTTGTATTTTGGGTCTGGACTATTTCGAGTTTAGTCTATCACATGGATTTGGATCCACATCATATTTTATTAGACTAATTATTTTAATCATTTACTTAGCGCATATTCAGCTTAAGTTTTCTAAAAAATATTATTTCATTATATATTATGTTTAATTTTTGTTCAAAAAATACAAATAAAAGTTTGAGAGATATAGTAAAAACACATTTATGACCAATGTAGCTTACATTCTGTGATTAGTTTTTAGGTTTTTAATTTGGCACTGATTTCAAAAAGACATGCCTTAAAATTCAATGTAAAGTTTGAGCAAATATTGGCATAATTTGGCACTAATTCTAATATAGAATACATGTAATACTTTTTTAGGATGTCATAGGGCATGATACCATATAAATTAATCTTGGGCCAAAGATATTAGATACATTATTAGATGTTGCAAAAAATATTTCAAAAAGCAATATAATATTATGATAATCATGGTTATGTAAAATGAAGGATAACATTAATAGGACTATTTCATTTAATCTATTTTGAAATTAAAGATTTAGATTTATATAATCCCCAAAATTCTATAAAATTTTTGAGCTAATAAGCATAATTTGGCCCTGATTCAGTGTTTTTATCAATAATTTCACATTGAGTAGAAATTTGACATGGTTAAAAACCTAACTTGCCCTAGTATTGAATTAATTATTTATAATTTATGTAATGTTGTAAAATAAAGTAAATAAAGTGATATTATATATCTACTCACTTGCATTGGTTATAGTTCCTTGGTTTCTATTCATATCTTTCTTATCCACATGATTGAATCTTAGAAGTGTTCTCAACTATATGGAAAACATTAAAGACATGAATGAAAATATTTTTGAAGGGTGTTATATAATTATTAATGATGAATATGAGTTAAGGGTATTCTCAATGGTTTATGACATTTATGGTATTCATAGAATAAACAATATTTTTTAGGAAGAGGTGACCATATAATTTGAATGGTCACATACATAAACCTTAGATATTGTATGAATAATTTTTTTTTAGAATGTTATATCAAAGAATCCTTTTCAATTTGAGATATTGTAACCTTTTTTGGAACAAATGATTAATAGATGAAATAAAAACATCTCCTTGTTATGATTATTTATGACTAGATGCATTACAAGAAACATAATTTTTAGAAATAACTTTAGTAATATGCATAGTGGAAAATATAAATTAAGAGATGATGTTAAAACATTACTAAAAATATATGACAAGGAATCAAGGTGAGACACTAAAAATAAACTCAAAATACTCTTAGAAAATAGTATCACATATTATTAATAATATTGTTTCTATTATTTGATTCTTTATCAAAATTTATTGAGCCATTAAAATTAAGGATGTCCATAAATGAATGAATATCCCAAGGAATCACATCGAATTAAAATTTATAAAAAACAAGTGTATCAATTAATTTAGATTCTAACATTACTAAAAACCCATAATATTTTAAGAAGATACCCAATTGGTGGTGATGGAACAAGTCCATCAAAGGAAATTCCATCTATTGACACTTTGAGCTCCAAGTTAGGTATTTAAGACTAATTACTACTTTTCTTGCTTAATTTTTATATTTCAAATTGTTTTCAACTCTCAATATTATTATTTTCTATAGTGGATCCCAAAAAACCACTTGCATTTTCTTGATTTATCTTGGTTTCTAGTATAAAAAAACCTAATTCAAAAAATAAATAATGGGTATTTTGAATTGAGGGATGGTGACCTAGTTTTTAGCTATTATGTATGTGCAATTTTATCTTTTATTTTTGAATTCACTTGATATAGATAAGATGAGTTAGATTAAAAATTATTTCATCTAATGAATTAGTTCTTAGAGTGAGTTGTCACCCACTCTAAATGAAAAACTACTAATTAGAGTGACAACCTCAAGTACCCACAATTATATATTAGTATTTTAAAATCTGTACATGGTTTTTTAAGTCACATTTACATAGGATGAGTGATTAAAAACATGTGATTCATCCTTTTCTATGTAATTATATCCTAAGAAACCTCAGCTAGAGTGGGAATCCATCCACTCTAAATTCTAAATTCACATAATTATAACTCATTCGTGGTCATGAGGAATATCATAGTTATGTATATAGAATTCACATAGTTTATTTTAATCTTTATGAGTGCCATTATTATATATTTTGAAGGAGTGAGGATTAGTTACTAGTTAAATGGGCATCTCATAATAGACTCTCATGAATTATAATTTTAACCATTGCTCCTCAAGGTAGACAACACGCACTCTTGTAGGAGGTATATAATTTAATTATTATGATGTTAGCTAAATCATATCTTCTACCTTATTCTTCAATTTTAAAATTTATTACTCTACATCTTTGACCCTCTTATGTAAATGTATTTTTCTTCACTTAATTGACTATTTTAATTGTGCCATCAAATCTACATGTTCTATATTTTGACATCCCTTTTGATGCAGAAATCTACTTGAATGAGCTCTTTGGTTTGAGTGAAAGTTGTTGAGAAAATATTTCATATCTAAATCTCTATGCAATGCTACTAGGTAAAATTGAATAGACCATAAATGACATATGTATTTGTTTGATGGCATATTACCATCATAAGGTTATATGATATATTTTTAAAATGAATCATTCCTTTTCAATTCAGGGGTAAACTCATTCCATATAACTAAACAAACATTGCATGTTTCTTGAATATTTCTATGATCAAGGCCAAGTACTGATTTTGGGCCTCTTTTTGTTTCATCGTAGTTCTTATAGCTACCTCCTTTTATTCATAAATGTAATCTAATCTATTTTTATCACATCTAGCCTGGTATTCTTCCATCTGATCATTAATGTGGTTTATTTATCTTTCTTATGATACTTATTTAATTCCTCAACTCTTATTTTCTCATTAGGAAGATAGGAAGTAAAATATCTCAAAAACACATGACCTAATTATAAGTTTGTATTCCATTCTTGTTCATGAGGAGAAACATAATTATGTCGTTATAATTCATATAATTGATCTTGATCCTTAGGAGTGCAACTGTTATATATTTTAAAGAAGGTTTGAATCTCACTTAATAGTTTGGAAATGTCACAACTGACTCTTAATAACTATAATTTTAACCACTGCCACTCAAGATAGATAACATACACTCTTGCAGGAGGTCTACAACTTAATATTTATAGTGTTAATGGACTCATATATTCTACCTTCTATTTTAGTTATAAAATTTATGACTCTACATCTTTGGGTTTTTTATTTCAATCTATTTTTTCATATCTTAATTGACTATATTGATTATGCCATTGAATCTACATGGTCTATATATTAACATCCTTTGTCATGAATAATTCATCTTGACTAAGCTTTTAGGTATGAGTGAAAGTTATTCAAAACATATTCCAATTCTAATTCTTCACGGTATGTCATTGGCTAAAATAGATTATATCATAAATGATGTATGTAGTTATCTGATGCCACTATACCATCAAAGGGTTTTGTAGTATAATATTATGCCCAATACTCCACTAAATAATCCCTCAAAATTTTGTTATATAAAAATTGAAACCATGTGGATGTTCATATTATTTTTATCTTATTTAGAATGGCATGTGCCCATTCTACACAATACTAGAATATTATCAATTACTAAAAATCCATATCTTGTGTAGAATGTGATCAATTGTTAAAATTCTTATTGTCTTGTGTAAAAGTATGCACAAGACCATTTTGATCAAGATATAAAATATTATCTCCATTTTATTACATTACATTGTTAATACCAAATACAATAATACAAATTTAATATGAAACAAACACATCCCATCCTTCTACATATACATTTCAAATCTAATTCTTTGTGGAAAGTTTTTAGGTATAATTGATTATAACATAAATGACGTATGTATTTATATGTTGTTTTAGTACCAAGTAATGTTCTATTTTACACTATTATGTCCATTTATCCATTCAATAATACCCCTAAGTTTTTGTGATAACATATTGGTTAGAAGGTGGATGTTCAAATTATTCTTATGTTGTTTATAATCGGAGGTACCCATTCTACACAAGATTGGAATATTATCAATGGGATATTCAAGAAATAGTGGGTCCTCATTTGATTTTACAAAATGGGGTGTCTGAGTGGAAGTTATTGAGAAAATGTTTTAGGTCTAAGTCTCTATGGGATGATGTTAGTTATGATTGATTATAACGTGAATGGCATATGTACTTATGTGATGCCATGGTACCATAAAAAGGATTCATGATATACTATTATGTACAACACTCCTCTAAAAAATCCACCCAATATTGTATTATGAAAAAATGAAAACCATGTGGATGTTCATATTATTATTATCTTGTTTAGAATGGGCATGTGCCCATTCTAAATAATATTGGAATACTATCAACTACCAAAAATCACTATCTTCTTTAGAATGGAACTAATTGATAAAATTATTAATGTATTTTGTAAAAATAGGCAAAATCACATTATGATTAAGATATAAAATATCGTATCTATTTTATTATAATGCATTATTAATACTAGATATAATAATTCAAATTTATTGTCACATAGACACATCTTGTCCTCATGTATATATATTTTAGGTCTAATTCTCTATGGTATAGTACTAGGTATAATAAATTATACTAAAAATGACATATGTAGCTATCAAGTTCTATGGTATCATCTCAAGGTTTTACAGTACACTCAAATCCATGCCCATTTTGAAAAAGATAATTTTCACATATTTAATTATGAATATAGCAACCTAAACACTATAATAATATTATATTCTTAATCCATGATGTGCTTATCTTTTCTACATATTTAAGCATGTACCCATTCCAAACTATTAAGGCAAGTCTAACATTATAACCTAATAATAAAATATTATTAACTTGCTTAGAAGGGGAACATTCCCATTTTACACAAGATATAAATAGTGTATTATTAATTAGTAATATTCTTAAAATACTATTAATATATTTGTATAATGGGGCATAACATGGTCAATTCTTTCAATATACTTATAATACAGTTAATATATAATTAGTGTACAAAGGGAATTATAGAATCTTATTACTATTAGTCTTAAGTTAATAATGTGGAGTCATGGGCACATGGACATTGCACACATGCAAATCCCATTAGATTTTTAATCAATAATATTCATAATATATTACAAGACCTTTATATTATAGGTAATTATGCTCATTATAAATAGGTTAAAAATAATTTAATCAATCAAGAATCAAATCTTCTTATCTTATGTAGAATGTAGGTCTATACTTATTAATAACTTTTGATTTTGGAAGAAATAAATATCAACTACTCATTATAAGGTAGTACATATTAAGAGAGGAGTAAGTGATATTGTTAAAATCAAATCTCTTCTAACTATAAATTTTTCATCATTAAAGTTTTTACTTTTACATATAAACATGAATTTGAATTCAAATGAAAGTTGAAATTATCACGAGGAAGATATTTCATAATATTTCATATCAATGATTTTAAAATTTTGATATTCATTGTTTTAGAGGAGAAAAAAATCATTGCAAAGTACAAAAGAGTTAAGTTCTAATAATTTTGTTTTTATTGTATGGCAATTATATACAAATAAACTGAAGCTAGTGGAGATTACAAAATGACTCAGTAGCATCTGATATTAATTTTTTTACATGAAAACTACATTTGAGAACATGTAAGAGTCAAGATAGACTTGGAAAATAAAGTTGAGCATGAGGAAGGGATTGACAAGGTGATTACTCAAGGACCTAATTTTTTATTATTGTTTTTAGGTTAAAAAATATTTGTAGATAGCTTAGTAATATTACACAAGAAGACTATAAGGAGTTTACACAATTATTTATCAATTTTTTAAATTTCAATCTTAATCTTGGTTTAAATTCTAAAAAAAAAACCAATGTTTTAGTTTGACTGATTACAATTTATATTTAAATTTAAAAATTGAATTCCATTTTTTATGTTGTATATATATGAAAGCAAATATAAATAATATTCAATAATAAGGAATTAAAAATTGGTAGTAGATGTTGCAGTTTTTTCTCTTTATGCGAGTTATAAAATTTGAGGTTGTATTTCTTCTTCTTTTTGCCAAGTTACAAAAGATAGAAATTTGATGCTATATTTTTCCTATATGTGTATTTTATCTATTATATTATTCCTATGTCATTCAGTGTGGTTTATTTAGGCTTCCATATGGATGTTGGTGTTTTGAAAACTAGAATATCTTTATCTCTTTATATCATTTATTAACTCTATGGTGGTTTATGTTATCCATAAAAATAGACTATCTATATCTATCTTGACTATTGATAGGCTACCAGATAGATGATGGATTCCCTAGAACTAACTATATTATCTATCTATATTTTTTATAGACTCTAGGATGGTTGTTGGTATCCTTGAAACCTGACTAACACTATCTATTTGTAAATTTGATAGGTTTAAAAATGGATGTTGGTATCACTAAAACCTAACTATCTATATTTGTATGTAGTGTTGATGTTAGTATACTCTCATTCACCTCTCTTTCTATATGTCATGTGGTTTCCTTGCTTTCCAGAGAACAAATTAAAGAAGGAAACATCATTCCTTTAATACTCAAAAATTTGTAATGCATCTAACTATGATCAAATTTTTCCCAACATCAGAATGTCAAAATTTAAAATTTTAAAAAATACACACTACATTAAATGTCACACCTATTTTTAAATTTGAATAGAGCCCCACCATAAATGTTTGAGATATATCTTAATTTGACAAATTTTAATTGTGTATGAATAATAACATCGTATCTATTTGATTTGCATTTTGATTTTTGGTTTAGGAGGGCTTTCCAATATGGAATGAATTGATAATTTCTCATATTATAAATGTGATATAATTTATTTGAATATATTGTGTAGTATGTACATAAAACATTTTTGAAATGTTCACAAATCTATTTAGGATCATACTTAGTACTAATAAAAAAGATGTGACTATAAATGAAACTAATTTTACAAATTATTTTAACACATATATTTTATATATTAATTAAAACATTAAAAATGAATAACATTATTGGTATTTAAGCATTGTATTTTGGTAAAAGTGCTACATACTCTAAATTGGCATCCTTTCATCTATGTACAATATTACTAGAATTAAAATCAATATGTGAACTTTCAATAAAATATACCAACATAAAATATTATAAAGTGCATTTCATATCCCATGCTTCATTCAACAATTAAGGAAAGCATGCTTCAAATTCCATCCTTAGTTGAAATCTCTAAATAAAGTGACATTGATTTTCTTTGAATAATGCCATAATATCAAGATAATGGTGATACCAATGATCTATTTTTATCATCAATTATGGGAACATTTAAACATTTGATAAGCATTATTTTCCTTTAGATAGATTCTTTTTACATAATTATAAAAATTAATTATTATTATTATTTAATAAATGTAAGGTGTAAAATAAATTAGAGTAATACATGTGGAGTCATTTGAAGTCTAGATATTATTTTAAATTACATTTCAATTGATTTATAATTATTATAACTACTTGAACCTAAAAATTAATTTGACATTTAAATAGGATTAAAATAAATAGTATTTTACCTATATATATATATATATATATCTGTGTGTGTGTGTGTGTGTGTGTGTGTGTGTGTGTGACATTTTCTTTTGTGTTTCAATTAAGTAAAATAAGATAGGAATATTCATCCTATCATTTTTAGAAAAGGCTTAATGGATAGCCATTGCACAAAAATATTGTTAGAATATTGATACTATATTATGTGGAATGGGATTAATTGATTGTTTTAGATTAAGGTAAAAGTAGGTTTTGAAGGGGCCCCGAAACCCTTTACAGCTCAACAAAGATAAAACATTACAAACCGCCAGGAAAAGCAAAACCACTGAGAAACAATAACAAAACCAGGTTTTACAGGGACCTGAAACCAACATAATGAACCAATAAAAATGCCCCAGGTTTTATAAGGAACTGAAACCTACACAAAACCAGGCAAAAACCCTGAAAACCAGGTACAATAGGGACCTGAAAACTCAAAAACTAGCAACCCCAAGAACACAATGTCAAAGAAGTTGCTTACAAATGGAAGCCATCAAAATTTACCTTAGCAAGGCACGCCAACCACCCTAAACGCCAACACGGCTTAGAAAAAACACGCAAAAGAAAGATCTCAACATTTCAACTCCACGTACCTGCACCAAGGGTCCAAAAAAAATGCCCTGCCAATTGATTGTTTATAATGGGTATAATTGATAATTTAGAGTGGGCATAAGAATGGGAACATTATACATTGTAACGAGATGATAATACAAGATTTTAAGAATACTAAAAATGGAAACCATCCATTCTAAATTATAAAAGAATATTGATCCTATGTTGTTTATCATTCTTAGTATGTCTATTATATAAGTATATTTAATTAAAATTTGTTTTTGAAACTAAATAAAGTAATGAAAATTTAATATCAACTGATGCATCTTGTCCTCATACATATACATTTATAGTCTAATTATTTATGAGATATGGTAAATTACAGAATAATGGTGCTTAATTCAATTCTCATTAATACACCATTGAAACAATTTAAGTATATATGTCTATATCATGTTCAGTTTGATATATTAGTTTCATATCCATTATTATAATGCATTGATAATATAATTTTAATATCAATAGACACATATCATCCTTGTTCATATATATTTTATGAATAATTCTTAGTGGAATGTTGCTACATATAATAAATTATACTATAAATATCATATGTAGGTATCTGATGTTGCGATAACATTATAAAGTTTCATGGTATACTATTATGTCCAATCTTCCACTAAAGAATACCCCCAAACTTGTGTTACATAATATTTATTAAAATGTGTGTGTGCATATTATTCTTATCTCATTTTAAATGGGCATGTGGATAGTTTACACGAAATTGGAATACTATCAACTATCTTCCTTGTGCATATGCATTTTAGGTCTAATGATGTCGTAGTACCATCACAAAGTAACTCTATGTTATACTGTCATGTCTAAACAACCATAAATTTCAGTTCATTTAATTTTATGTTGACTTGTCATGCTGATTTTATCAATGATATTCAATTTTTTGCTCTCAACTAATGTTCATTCCATTTGGCATTTCCTTGTTTCTCTGATTGGCCTTCATGATGTAGGAGCATCATGATGTAATTATTTATAATTATGGAAATATGTAAAATGTTAAATTTGATATGATAATGAGTTTTATGCATGTGTATATTAAAATTTGAGTCCTTAAAATCACTTGATTTTCTCAAAAAATTTAGTTTTCTATTTTCCCTTCAAAACTAGTAAATTTAAAAATTCAAATTTTTAGTTCATTTCGAGAGGATTTATCATTGTCTAAAGCTTGTGTATGATCATGATTATGTATGTAAGGGTCCATATTATTTCTATAAAATTTTATTAGTTTTCTAAAATCCTAACTTATTTTAAAATCTATCTTAAACTCAATCAAGATACCTCCAACATAGAAAAAGAGCCAAGATAAGTATGTTCAAAGATAGTCTAAGGAGGTTAAGAAATTCTTAGACATAAAATAAGAAGAAAATAAGATGATTTATATTTTTACAATATGATAAATATCTAATACATAAATACAAGATCTAATAAGATAATTAAGAGGAATATAAGAGAATCACATTAGTGGTAAATGGTCTCTTGGTTTGGTGATGAGAGAGAAGGAGAATGTCTACCTTGAGTGTAGAGGTTTGTAAGAAATTCATGAATAAAGTAGTTTTTTTTTTTTTTATTTAAAAAATTTATGATATATTTTGTTTTATCAAGATCCATTAAGGTAATTTAACATGTTATAATTATTAATTCATCTTGTTCAATGCTTTGATGATGTTTACTATAACTACAGAGGTCTAAACACTATATTTCTTGAAATTTTGATGTTATAATCATAGAAAAAGGATAAGTTTGATATACTTTTAGGATTTTAATGTGAAAATAGGAATTTGATAAGGAGAGATTATTATAATTTTAGTAGATGAAATCAAATACAAAACGAAAACACACTAATGAACTAACACCTTATGCCTAGATCTTAAGGGGAGCTTGGTGAATAAACCAAATGAAGACACAACTAGAATATAAAGAAATAACAAACTTTCCTCACCTTCCTTGATTGCTAAAAAAATATTTGTTATTTGGATTGCTTGGATTATGCTTCAAAACTCATTTTAAATGAAGCTTTGGCTATTATCCGCCTCCTCTTGGCATCATTTTCTTTGAATCTTTGGCTTGTGAAGCTTGACTCAATAAGTTGGCATAATAACACTATATCAAAATCACTATTGAAAACATTTGAGCATGATAAATTTTGATTGAGAGATATTTTTAAATCATTTTATAATGATATATTTACACCAAAATAGATTCAAATTATGAGTGTAAGGCCTTCTATTTATATATTTCCCCATTTGATCAGAATGACCCTAAACCATCCATCTCAAGATGAAGATGTGTGGCTATGAAACCATTAAATTTTAGAGGCTAAAATAAATAAATCCCCCCATATATATTTGGGATAAATAGGTATTAAATAGACTTAAGAGTGATTAATAAAATATTTGTGGTATTTATGGCTCGTGGATAGATTCTTAGCCATACATATTCATCTTGAGATGGATGGTTCAGGTTTATTTTGAACAAACGGGAAAAATCAATAAATAGAAGGCCTCACACTCATAATTTAATTCTATCTTGGTGTAAATTTATCATGCTAAAATGATTTAAAAATCTCTATCAAGACAAAGTTATCATGCTTAAATGCTTTCAAAAGTGATTTTGACATATTGTTATTATGCCAAATTATTGAGTCAAGTTTCACAAGATAAAACTACCAAGCCAATGATGCCAAGAGGAGGTGGAGAATAGCCAAAGATACATTGATTAATAAATTTGAAGCAAAATCTAAGAAAAATAACAAAAAAATATTTTGGAGCAATCAAGGAAGGTGAGGAAAGTTTGTTATTTCTTTACATTTTAGTTGTGTCTTCATTTATTTTATTCACCAATCTCCCCCTAAGATCTAGGCATAAGGTATTAGATTATTAGTGTGTTTTATTTTTTGGATTTGATTTCATATACTAACATGATACTAATCTCCCCTTATCAGATTTCTATGTTCACAAATGGTGTGAGACATTTGTGAACATAGGAATCTGATAAGGGGAGATTAGTATCGTTTTAGTAGATGAAATCAAATCCAAAAATAAAACACACTAATAAACTAACTTATTTTAAAATCTATCATAGAAATCAAATCTATGTATGTAAGGGTCCATATTATTTATATAAAATTCTATTAGTTTTCTAAAATCCTAACTTATTTTAAAATTTTATGTATGTAAGGCTCATAATTTTATTTAACTTTCCTAAGCAATATTTAAACACTTTTAGTGCAATCTTTACAAAATTGGTGCATAATTCAAATACTCAAAGTGTCATATTACTAGATCAAAATTTGGCTAGAGAGGAATTGGAAGGTGATGTTATATGCATTAGAATCATTATCCCATTTATGATGTTTCAAACACAAAATAAAGGCATGTGTCTTATGCAATAAAATTGGTATAAAAGAGTAATCCAAAGCACCCAAGTGTGAAATCATCATTTTCATTTGAAATGGTTTGATCAAAGTTAGGTATCTCATAAAATTCAGTGCCCTATTTAGGGATGCATTGGCCAAAATTGGAACTTGTATATGACAAGTTTGAACCATTTATCATGTTTTAGTGTTTTTATGTCAAATTGTGCATTTTGGTAGAAATTGGTCTGAAGCTTGGTTGGAGGTCACTAGTGGCCACTTTTAAGTGTCTAAATTTAACACCTGATTAATTATAGAAAGAGTAATATAATATTTTTAATATCATATTATAGGTGTAATTATAATTTTAATTTTCTTAAATATCAAGGTCCATCAATTTTAGTGATCTCAGCCCTTTTGCAAGCCTACTAGGGTTTTGAGTAGGAAAATCATTATATTTTGAGATTTTACCTTCCAAATTGGATAAATTATTTTTGGATATATATAATAATATGTTTATAAATGTTTTAATTTTATTTAAATATTTTACAAGACTTTTAACTTAATATATTCTCAAGACACAATCAGTAGGCCTGCAAGTGAATGTTTTTAGAGGGTTTAAGCCCACTAAAAGTGGAATATCTTTTAAAATACCCATCAAAAGTACATGAAATTTTATAGGAAGATACCATAGGATGTTTTAAATATAATAATATTGGTTTTATATGTTAAAAATCCATAAAAAATAATATATAAATCACTGTGTTTTTTTGTAGGTTTAAAATGAGGGACTAAGAAAGCCAAAACTTGAGTATCTTCTAGAAGAGTGAATAAAAATGTATGAAAATTTGTATAAGGAAAAACAAGGTTATTATAAATATTTAAATGTGGTTTTATGGTTTTTTGATTAATTTAGAATAATATATTTATGTTTCTTGTTAGTAGACTTGTTGCAAGCTTGAAAAGCTTGTTTAAGCAATCAAAAAAGAGAGTATAACTTGTGAAAGAGTGAATCAGAGGATTTAAAACTTTATGAGGAGGAATAATTGTTTGTGTGTGAGTTTTTTTCAACTATTTTAAATATTTAATTATTTTTATGATTTAAGCTATATCTATTGACTAGTTTAAAGGTCTATGTAATGGCCTAAAAGGTAGAGTTTTGTGATCTTGTATTCTTGCATAAAAAATTGATAGTGGACAAAGAATGGAAGTTAAGTATGGATTTTTAAAACATTATAACATCTCAAAATAACCTTCATAGATTATTAATGACTTGATTGAGTTCAAGATCCATGATGGATATCATAACTATTAAAAATTCCATAGGTCTAATTGTAAAGACTTAACAAGAGTGTTTTGTGTTTTGTATACAAAGTTAGGGTAAATGAATGTCTTTGATAATTATACAAAGGAGGATGTCTATCAAGCACATTTTAAAGGATGAAGAGTTATGTTGGAGTCATATATATCCTTTTTGAAGGCAAAAACAAGTAAAACAAGGCTACAATGCCTCAAAAAGACCATGGAGACTAGTACAAGGTTAAAATATCTTTGAAAGTTTATTACATCATATTGGAATCAATTTATTAAGATTTTAACATGTTTTTAGGTTCAAATCATTGTGAAATTACTTGATTACATATAAAAATTATTTTAATAAACATAGAGTATATATACTTATACCAAAATGGTATTATATCTTAAAATCTCTTTGTTAAGAAGTAAAAGTTAAAGAAACTCTAAAATAAATGAGTTTCATAGTTGAGAGAGTTCAACCTTGAAGGAAAGAGAAGAATTTTGTTAAAATATGTTCATATAAGATTGAATAAAAATAGTTAATTTAAAATTAAGAGGGATAATTATTTCAAATTTAGAATAATCTTAGAAGAGGATACACAAGACTAGTCAAACAAATAAGAATAAGATTAGGGTGATGTATCAAGAGTAGGCAAGGTGTAAAAGAATTGATAAAGAGAGAAAGTGACAAAGAATACTTGAGTAAAATCACATTAAGGATAAGAGATAGGGGAGACAAGGGTAATAAAATGAAAGTATTCCTTGAGAAAAAAAGTTGCATGAAGGAGAGGGAAGACAAAATGAAAAAATAGATGATTAATGCAGAGATATTTAAGTTGAAAGAGAAGATGGGAATCATGAATTTCCTAATGGAGGGCATAGAATAAAACAAGAACCAAGGATTTGGCATAGAGATAATAAATAAAATTAATTGGCCTATACTATTACTTATGAAGAGAAAAAGGATTGTCATGGGAGACAATGAAAATAAAAAGTCATTATTTTTTTGCCCTAACACACACACACACACCATTTTAAAATATTAAAATAGGGACCCATATTTTTTAAACCTTTACTTAGGGAGCTATGAGCCTAAAAATATATGACTCAATTGTCATTGACTTGTCATATAGGGTTATTTCCATAGAATCTAGCATTGTACAAGTTCAAATTATGAAAATATAAGTCTAGACTAATATCTTGAGTCATTTTGAACCTTTAATTTTAATGAATGTTATTTTAATGTTGACATTCTGATTTATGAGCAATGGTACTACTCTTCTACATCTTAGTTGGTATATTTTGGATCACTAGATTAAAAGTCAAAGATCATTAATCAACTGCAATTGGGCCCATATAGTTATATTTCACATGGTTATGACATCCATCTCTCTTACGTCATTAAAATATTTGGGAGATTATAATATTTATATCTTTGGAAGATTTGGTGTTATTAAAATTTTAAGTATTCTAGCCTCCCATGCTTTGTGAACTCACCACATGACATATTCTTATTAAAATAGAAACATATAGACTTCATTTTTTTATCATTAAATCTAATAGTTTTATGTTCCCATGTGATAATGGTTCTAATATTCCCTATTCTTTAGGGTTTCAAGTGATCAACAATTGGAATTTTTTTGTTAAAGTATACCAATATAAGGGTTAAGTGATTATTTGGTCTATATTATAATGGTCCTAACTTTTGTCCTTTCTGGGTGCCTTAGATGATTTCATGTGTCTTGATCATGGAAACCCATGGCCATGGGAAGGTTGATGGTTGAAAGGTATACTGATATAACGGTCTGAGCTTCCATGCTTTTTAGGTGCTTAAGATCATTCCATGTGTCTTAATCGTGGTAACCCATAACCATGGTAATTTTTATGGTTGAAAGGTATACCAATCCAATGATTTAGGTTTCCTTAATATTTGTGTACCTAATATCATTCCATGTGGCTTGATCGCATTAAATCACCATTATGAGACCTGTCCAACATAGTGAAGGGATTTAAAGTGTTAGGTTAATGAGGGCCTAGTCAGTGGCATTATCTAAGGAAGGCATGGTCAAAACATAAAGGGGAAAGACTGATAGTTTGGTAAGGAAGAAAATAAATGAATAATTTATAGTTGTCTCAAAAGAGATGACTAGACATAAAGAATTAATGAATGATTATCATTTGGCAAGTAAGTGAACCAACGAAATTTGATTGGCACATCCAAATTGAAATGGGAATTAAACTAAAGTTTGTTATCTACATTAATGATGCATTAATACATTAAATATTCATACTTTCAAAATATATATCTAAAATATGCATTACTAAATATTCACTTTTCCATTAATCTCTCAATCAAATGAGTGTGTTTTCAAGATTCTACAATGTCAAATTAACACCAATTTTTTGTGTCCAGCAAGCACAGAATGAACCAATCAATACAATAAAACAAATAAAATAAATAAATTATAAATGTGACCTATTTTTCAGAATAGGGTAAGCCTTTAATCCACTCCTTATATTCATTTACGAGTTTGACAGTGTATAAATATATAATATTTGAGAAGAATTCCCTAAATTTTAATTTTCCACATTACTCATTGCTCTGAGAAGAGGTTGAATATATCCACTCATACTATATCGAATATGAACTCTATCTGGAAGCCAATCAATACATTGATGACTTTATAATAATCAAAGAGAAATAAATCCATGAGGTTGAAGCTAAACCTAAGGTAATGTCATTCATCCTCCTCCTAAAACTTTAATTTTTTAATGGAACCCTTGATGGAGATATCATGCATGTTAAGAAAGTCAAGAATACATCCATTTATATTTTAGTTAGGAAATTTGACGGATACCTTAGGCTTCCCTATCCCAAAACCACCTACAATCATGTTCTGGCCAATGTTTGGCTTGAGCATTACACATTAGATAGTAATTTAAAATAATGGATCACAAAAGGTCAAAGGATAAATCATAAAGGGGATATCCCATCCAATTGTATTGTTAAATTTATAATTATAATTGCAATAGCCATGGTGCTTTAAAATATATTATATGGTTTCCTCAATATTATATACATTTAGGTTAAATGGGTTCTATTATTAGATATACTCCTAACATATAACCAATTGATGGCATTTGGGGTGATTATAAGTGCCTTATTAGAGTCTCAGGTTCTCTACACTGATCAGAGGCTTATGGATGGTAAATTCTATATGATGTCTAACATGTTGGATGTAGTGATAACCACAGTTTATAAGCCCTATGGTCAAGACTTGTATCCCTCACATGAATACTTGGCAAAGAGGTTTGGATAAATTTTTATTTCATGTTGATTCATATATATGATTTAAATCATAAGGATATGTAATGAGGTATATCCTCATATATATCAAGTAATATAGGGCATCTTGATATCCAAATTATTATAAAACATGAAAATGAGCCTAAGTAAAATGGGAGACTATTGGTTATACCTATATATAACTGTCATCGATGTAGAAAGAATAAATACCACTCCTCTAATGCTACCACATCATGTTATGGACACTATAGTAGAACATGAAATATCATATCAGGTCCTTAATAACTTTGATGAATAATTAGGTCAAAGACATTTGGCCTACTATTTCAAGACTCCTCTAAGTATTGTGTAGCATTAATATGTGATCAGATCACATTTTATTCAAGATTATAAATCTATAACATAGTATAAATTACAAATTACACCTTTTAGAAAATGCGACCCCAGGAGGAAAATAAGAGGCTATCTCAAGTATATTCATGAAAAGAAGAAAGTGCACATGCATATGATCATGATGATATATTCATGAATGACTCAAATGATTTAGAGGTATGGATAAAGATGAAATATAAATTAATTCATATGATACTTTCCCATGCCTTGTAATATAACCTTGAGGCAGTAGAAGAAAATTCAAAAAATGCATGAATTTAGAAATGGCCTCCATCTCAGCCATATGATTCTTAGCCATACGATCAACCTCCTCCTTTAACAAAACCTATAGAGGAATAACTAGATGAATATGGTAGTAAAAGAGAATCCAATCCTTAATAAAGGAGGGAGATTTTGAGAGGAATTTTGGGTCCCCAACTCGCTTCTACTTAAACATCTTCACATGTAAAAGTTTTGGGCATGGCTATTAAAAGGGATAGGTCATCAATTCTTTTAGTTGAACAAAAGAAGAGTAGTTTTTTTATGATACTTTAAACTCCCCTTAATACAGTTACCTAAGTAAGTCTTCCCAAATTCTTTTAAATGGATTTTCTTTTCATTCAAACCTATTTTACTCTCCTTAATCTCCTAAGTCTCCTCAAACAAGACTTTTTCCTTCCATTTCATCACCTTAAATTACACTTCCTACCACAGTTATTCCTACAACTCCTCTACCATCTCATACACTCCCACCATATACACCTATCAATAGAAGCGTAAGGACTCTCCTACTCCATCCCAATATAAAAAAAGCTAGAAGAAAGGCCATTACTTGGTCTCCCTATTATATAAGATGTTACAAAAGAGGAGGAAAAATATGTAGAGGCTATAATGAAACTTGAAGAAGAAGAAGAAGAAGTTGAACAAATAATATCTTTGGTTTATTATCCTTCAGAGGAAGAAGAATAGGAAATAAGTATTGCACAACTAGATGATTAAAAATCTTAGTTAGAAAAATCCAAGGCTTTAAGTCAGGATGAACATGGAATGGAAGACACCTTAGCCAACATTACCTAGGATCGAAGTCAAAGAATTGATGAGGTAGTTTCTTCCATTATTTCTTCAATTTATAATGTATAAATTATAGTTGTAATTTTAACCTCAATTATTCATAAGTTTTTATCATCTAGGTCTATTAGTACTACTATTGATTCTAATATTCTATATTCTATTAAACTATTAAGGACTCTTAAGGCACTCCATTTTGATAATTTGGTCATAGTTTATATTTTCAATCTCAATAAATCCCTAGTTCCCAAGAAAATTTTTAACTAAAGAGATCTCCCCATGCCCAAACCATTATCCATTCTAAAAGTAATAATGACTATGGAAGTAACCCTAGGTCTTACTAAATTATTGGTAGAAGTAAGACCTATGAAAGAAACATCCCCATGGAAGATGGATGGCCATAAATTTCCTTATTTCCTTATCCAAATAAGTAAATCCATATAAACCACTTGGATTACATCCCTTCTAATGACCATTCCACCTTTTACATCCTCATAACCTATGCAAGAATATTATTCCCCAATGGCTGAGAGAGATACAGAATATTAGAGATGAAAGATAAAAAAATCATTAATTGAGCTCCCCATAGTGTCTACTCCGTTAGTTAATGAAAGTGGGACTATTAAAAGAGTGAGGAAGAGGAAAATGGTGAATGTGAGAATAAAGGGTGAAGTGGAATTTGAACAAAGAGAGAACATGTTATCTTTAACAAAGAAGCCTAAGAGAAATCCTAATGACCCTCCTAAATATATTAAGGATTTCAACATTTTTGTGGATTACACTGGGGTAGTAATGAAATAAATATAATAGAGTATTAAGGAGGCCTAAAAAATATGGAAACAAATGCAAATTACATAGTTCCTTCATGAATTTGTTATTGATGTCAATATTTCAGCTACTAAGTTGTACAATATCATGGTTTCAAGGGTACACAATCAAGCCAACAAAGCAAATATTATTACACTCTGGAACAATATGAAGGATATGGAAAGGAGATTAAATTTTTTGGTTCATTTCTCAAGAATTAGTGCTTTCAATTAGTTGAATCTCATGATTGGTATGGATGATTATTGGTGTTTGAACTATGTGATTTAGAGGAGGGATGCTTCCCTAAATTTGAATAAACATATGAAGAAGTTGCTAAGACTATTTATCAGTAATGAGAGTGAGGCACTATAGATTTTGGGAAAAATGAGAGTCACAAGGGCATTCCCCAAAGATGGAGATATTACCAATAGACCCAAATTTGATAATATTCTCCACTCAACTACCAAAGACCCTAGAGAAAAAAATATAAGGAACTATTTATAAAAGTAATGAGGAAGTATTGTAGTTGGTTAGTTTTTCTAAGGATAGGGTAAAGAGGGAAAAGGCTCTAGTATATAGATTGAAAATCTTAGAGTTAGAGTAAGAAAGATTAATGGCAGATGTGATCCAAATCCTGAATCCTTGGTTACTCAATGTTGAAAGTATAGATAAAGATAAAGCCTTGGTTACTAGGTGAAGAGTTAAAAGTGAAGGAAGTAGATTTTGAATCAATTTGATGCACACAAATAGATATTAATGCCCCCTTAGCTTTGAAAATATCTTTATCCTTACATCAATTACAACTTTAGTTACTGCATTAAATCCTTCAATTAATGGTGCCACATCAACACTTTAATTTAAGAATGATTATGTATTTTTATGTTATCACCAAGGTGGGACTTTAGTTCCCTATTAATTTATTGTACATGCATATTGTATATTTAGCTCAAAAGTCTATTCTATGCATTATTATGGTACATGTAACCTTTCATGATTTTGGATGAAGGGTTCTATGATGAACTTATAATTTTAGGTGAAGCATGAATAAATGAAGCCTTATCCATACCAAGATTATAAATATATGTGACCTCTCAATCTCAAATAGATGAGAATTTTGGCTATTAAAATTAATAAAAAATTCAAAAGAGTTCTATTTGACTTTGTCTCTATGTGAAAATATTGATTCTTATCCAATTCTATGGATTGCTTGGGACATTCCATCATTTTAGTATATTAGTCCTTTGATTGTGTATGACTTATCTATTTTAAATATAGTCATTCATTTTTAGCTATAGCTAATTTGAATATCTTTTGCATGCTTATCATAACCACTCTTATAGATGTGTAATAGCAATATGAAAATTAGGTAACCTTTGATTGTTTTGTGTTTGAGTATAATATGTTTTATATTAAGGTAAAATCAAGTTTTGAAGGGGCCCCGAAACCCTTTACATCAAAAAGAAAGATAAACCATTAAGCACAGCTAGGTTTTAAAAGAATCTGAAACCAAAAGAACAACTAAACCAAGTTTTATAGGGACCTA
This sequence comes from Torreya grandis, assembly GCA_037957365.1. NCBI lineage: Eukaryota > Viridiplantae > Streptophyta > Pinopsida > Cupressales > Taxaceae > Torreya > Torreya grandis. The sequence goes on along the minus strand of JARHVA010006131.1, from coordinate 870,216 downwards.
CTACCAACAGATATGACTAGATAAAACTACCATCAAAACATAGAAACTTGGAAAGTTTACAAACTAGAGCAGCAACCTGAAAAACAACCCAAACCTGTAACCAGCAAACCAATGAAGCAACCAGTTTACCAACACAAAAAATCTAGTCAGCATAAGGGCACATTAGATATTCCTTCTGCATTGAGGTTTTCCTCAAGCGACTGAAGGTTCTTATCTAGAGGGAGAACCGAAGGCTTAGACTTCTTCCTCTTAACTGCTATCTATCCATCCTCCAACTTTTTTGCCTTAGCAACCCTTGCCTTAGAAGACAAAGACCCATGGAAATAGACATCGTAACAAACTCCCTATGAGAATCAGATGATGTATGGCTCCTAGGAGGATCCTCTGAAATAGGGGAAGAGACCAATGCCATCTCAACCACTGGCTCATTAACCTTAGCCTCTGTAGGAGCTTCAAAGGAATGTTTCACCAAAGAATCCTCCACAACCACTGGCTCAGAGTGAACACTATCCTCAGTCTCAAAAATAGTCGAATCTTCTAGGGGTTTTTTAACCATGTAATGCTTAGAGGAGTCCTCAAACCACCAAGAAGGTGGTCCCCTAGATTTGGATTTCCTAGCAGCACAATGAGCACCAATATGACATGTCAGGTGGCACTTCCTACAACGAAAAGGGATACCCTCAAAATCCAACATTTGTGTCCAAGTGCCCCTTGGGAAATCCAAGCAAATCACCTCAGAAAGGCCCTTAGAAACATCCAAATTTACTATAAAGCATGCACAGGTTAAATGGATAATATTCGAGGTGTCTGCATCCACATATAAGAAATCCCCAATAGCATTTCCAATAGTTTAAAAAATTGAATCATGCCAAAGATGTATTGGAAGATTAGGGAGTCAAACCCAGATAGGGAACTTATTAAAGTATTCTGAGAGAGGATCAAAATCCTTATGCCACAGTTTGGCCATAAGTGGATATCTAACCTGCCAAGAAAAATTATTGTGACCCAAAATAATCTTCCTGTCATTAGGGCAAAGGAACTTTACTATAAAAAAACCTTTAGCACACGGGAAGATATGGCCATTTTTTTCAATGAGTGGCATCCAATTCTTGGAGATCCAACCATGTAGATCTAAAAGAGAGGGCCAAAACCCACGGAAGTGAAAAATAGCAGTATAATATGTTATGGTTCCTTAAACTCTTCATTATATTTGAGTTTTAGCGTGCTACAACGGGTTACAAAAAGTATTGTTTTAGATTATTTTTCATATCTAAGTTTAAATACTAGTCCTAAAAGGATTTATCCTTAGTTATCCACTAGCTATATTATCTAACTTACCCTTTCCTCTTTTAAAGTTTCTTTTGAAATCCTACTCACCTTAGTTAAAATTATCATCCTTCCATCCACTTCAAATAGATCTAGGTTCACTCATAGTAAAAAATATTTATCGCTCACTATTATTATACCAACCATTTGTTATAAAACTAAATACCCTAAAATTCATCCCTTATAGTGAGTATATTCATCAATCCTAAAATGTTAAAGGCAAACTCATAGGAATTTTTAGGGTGTGTATAAAAATCACATCAGTAAAAGTTTTAAATTAGAACTAGAATGAGGCTAGACCTCTATGTGTATCCTAAGAAGTAAGATCACTTTAGTTGTGTTGGATGTGATAAAATGAGTAACAATGTCAAATTAATACAATAAACTATTGTATCCACCTTTATCTATCTATAGGAAAGTTAAGTCTGATATAGGTGGTTATATAAGACCCAGGCCTTAATCAACATCCCTAGAAAGTTAAGCTAGTCTTTCAATAATTATAATGTCCCATCTCTAGAATCCACCTCTTAATACTCCACCTCTATCCAATCCCCCACCTCAAGTGCCAACTTGGTTCACTAGATAGACTATCAATGTCATAGGTGTGTCGCATGATTTTCCTAAAAACCGAGATAAGTATCTTCCTTCCTTCTCTCCCTCAAGGACTGCATAAGAACATATAAAGGCTTTAAAATATTCATTGGGTATCTTGAATGTAACTCATGAAGACATGGATTATATAATATTTCCTCTCACTTTAAAATAATTGGCTTATGACTGGTTTTTAAATATTCTAGAAGGGTCAATTACAACATGGACAAAATGTCAAGATACCTTCTTAACACAATTTGGCTAAGTTACGAGTGAAATTTCTATCTATCATCACTTTTCCATCATGAGACGAGGTCCCAATGAGTCAATATGAGAATTTAATTCTTGGTTTAAAAAAAATTACATCATATTAGAATTTGTCTATGAGCTTAATGGGCCATTGGCCCTTGAATTGTATAAAAACAACCTAAATTCCATGACTGATGTATTTATGCTTAGGGATGTTAGCATTCATACTTTACCCTTAGATTACATAGATGAAATAAATGTGGACAAAAAACTATATCCTCATTTGAAATAATTATCTCCAATCATTCTTGGACCTACCTACACACCTTTCAACCCAATTTCTAAAGTAACCTAGAATTTTGTAGCATAGAACCAGACTTGAGTGTGTAATTAATTGTTGCTAACCCATGTTACCAAAAATTAGCATCCTAATTTCATGGATAATATTGATCCTAACCATCAAACCTATATTCATCCTTCTATACCAATTAATATAAATTTTACATAGGACAATACTCCCAGCTCAACTAAAATAGATATAGAAGCCATCTAGACGATGGTACATAAACTGAGTAATGAATTAATTAGAATGTAGAAACATATGGTAAATATAGGTGGATAGAACTCTAATCAAAAAATCAATGTTATGGTTTTTATAGGTACAACAAGCCCTTCAAAAAGTCTAGAAATAATCAATAGTATCATGTTATGTCTAATATGATTCCAGATATTAACATCATGCACACATATCTTCTAAACTAGTGACGAATTAATAAAACCATGTAACATGGGAAACTATATTATATCAAGTTCTACACTACTTTTAAAATCTCTATCAAGAAGCAAAGAGGTAAGAAAAATTTGCTAATCAGAAATAACCATCTTTACCTAATTCTTTAGGCAACCCTATCATGGCCATGGTATTTGATACTTATGACTTCCCCTTTCTAGGATAAGATGATAGTGATATTGATGATAAAATTGATGAGGTTCATGTTGTCCATTATTATCATTAGGTCAAGAACAACTATAAATTGAGAATCAAGTAGCTTATGACCTCTTTAGCACCTCCCAATAATAGTGCTACTACTACCCCTAATCTAAATGCCAACAATAATCTACCCCCATCAAGAAGAGATAATTTGCCTCCACCTATAAGGGATAATCTACCTCCTCCTAAGGAAAAATATTAGTCATATAACTTATAACATTAGGACAAGGGAGGATATAATAATGTTGAAGACATGAGAAATATTAAAACCAATTTTGGTCTTCATGAGGTAGTTTAGATGACTGAACAAAGGGAGTTAATACTCAAGTCCTTAACAACCAATACTTTTGACAAATGCAAGTCTAATCATGCAAAAATAATGATGTACAATGATAAAATCAAGGTAATTTTGTTCTTATTAACTATTTTAATGTTTGAAAAAAATGTACGTAACTACTTGGTTGATTCTAGAGAATAAACTAATGTGATGCCTACAATTGTTTGCTAAAATTTAGGGTTGACTCTTAATAAGTCAAAATGAGTGATACTATAGTTAGATAGATATTTAGTCCCATGTGTCAAATAATTGATAAATGTATACATACAAATCGAATTAGAGACACATGTGTAATATATTATTTACATCCTAGTCCTTTACATTGAAAAGACATATGCCTTATTACTAACCTGAAACTGGTCAAAAATATTAAATAGGTACAATTCATATTAAAACACAATGACAAACAACTACTAGTGTTTGGTGAATTTGATCTACTTATGAACCAGATCAAAAATAAGTACCAATGCAAACCTGCATACCTAAAGAAGTATAAACATTTATTTGGGACTTGATTGAATCTTTTGAATCATTTGACATCAAAGGCATCCAAAGAGAAAAGAATCAGACAACTGATTCATTGGCAGCCTCCACTACCAATATAACACCACTCCAACAATAAAAAATGTTAATTATTTTAGTGGAACTAGTCCCATGACCCTATAACCTAGATAATGTGTAAAATTTTCATGTGTTTGATTATGATCAACAAATAATACAGTTCTTGAACAATTTTAGAGATTTTTAGGACCCGATAATAGATGAACGAAATATCTAGCCTATACAGATTAAAGACATGGGAAAAGAGGGTGTTATAGAGTTTAAATAAAACCTAATCACCTTGGGCATGGTTTCTTTATAACAATTTTTGACATCAACCCTCAATCCCAGAAGTAAAAATAGATGAAAGCAACTGAGTTTGAATTCACCAAAGAAAACTTGGGGACTGACTAGGCTCCCCAATTAGTAAATATAGGTGTAATTTATAATTAATAAGAGAATAAAAAAATTAATTTTTTGATTATAGATTATAAGTATGTCATTTCTTGGACATACTATTACTTGAATATATTTGATCTAAAGGTTATTACCCACACCATCCCTTTAAGGCCATAACATAAGATGTTTAGGAAAAGATAGATTTTAGTAAACCTGATGCTAGAAGCTCTCATAGATACTAAAGTACATAAGCTCCTTGATGCCAAAATTTCTTTCATAATTAGTCACTTAACATGGGTAACTAATCCTATAGTAGTTGGGAAAAATAATGAAGAAATAAGTCTATGTGTTGATTTCATAAACTTAAACAAACCCTCAAAAAATGACTATTATCCTCTACCTTATTTGTATGTGGAAATATATATGGTGAGTGATTTAGAGATGATATCCTCTTGGATGGATTCCTAGGCTACAACTAGGTATTAGTTAAACCATAAGATAGGATGAATACTACCTTCACCACCAAATTGAGAACATTTGCATATAAAAGGATGTGGTTCAACCTAATCAACACAAGAGCCACTTTTCAAAGTGTGATGGATTCTTCCTTTTATGGATTGGTGGGAAAGTGAATCATCATCAACATGGATGATCTTATATTATTTTAAAATAAAATAAATTACCATGTAAGCCATCTACACAAAGTTTTAGAAAGATGCAAGAGGTATGAAATTCCTTTGACCCAAAATATGCATTTTAAAAGTTATTAAAGGAAAATTGTTGGATCATATTATCACCAAAGGAGGATCTCCATTAACCCAAACCATGTCCCACACATTTATAGGATAACTCTATTGAATAATAAGAAAGAGATAATGTATTTCTTTGGTAAGATCAACTTTGTGAGAAAATTGGTTTCTAGTTTCAAAGAAATCATCAAACCATTAAATTCCATGTTAAAATAGGATACCAATATTGAGTGAATAATAGAGGCTATAAATATTTATAAGACATCAAAATGGAAATCACTCAATCCCCAGTCCTGATTAGACCATATTTCAATAAATATTTCTATCGTTATTCATTCACCTCATTATATAATGTTGATGTGGTGTTAATATAAAAGGTGGAAGACAATGAACATCCCATTACCTTCATTTATAACAACCTCAAATATGTAGAACTAAAGTATTCTATAATTGATAAGAAGATATATGACTTGATCAAGGCCATCAAAAAAATTATAAATTATATTTGATGAAATAATAAATATGCCATTATCCCTGACCCAAATGTCAAACTCAAGCTTAACTAGAATGAGTTGGGAAAAATAAGAGGGAAGTGAGTGGCCAAACATTAAGAGTTTGACCTTGAAACTAAACTAGATAAAATTTTAAAAGGTGAGGCTCTCATTGAGTTGATGCTTCAAACTAACCCATGCATCCACATTAAACAAATTAATTAGGCCCAGGTAATGAGAGGATGATGGTACTCACATATCATCCATTATGTGCTTACAAGGACATGCCCTATAGAATTTAACAAAGATAAAAATGAGACCTCAAGTTCAAATCAACTCATTTCTTTATCAATAAAGGGTTATTTTAAAAAAGAATTATGAAGGCATTTTCCTGAGGTACCTCCTACAAGATAAAGCTAATGTTATCCTAGATAATCTACATCACATGATTAGCATTGAGCATCCCTCTTGCAATACTAAAATTAATAAAATATTAAGGATGGGTTACTATTAGCCTACAATCTTTAAGGATGCTCATAACCATTCCATAGTCTACCATGAGTTCTAGGTGTTTATAAAGAGAGAGGTGAATGTTTTTATTCCTTTATAGTTGATCATTGAAGGATGTTTATTCTGCTAATAGGGGTTGGTTTTTATTAGGATAATAAATTCTAACTCTTAAAAAAGACACAAGTTCATCCTTATGGCTAATAATTACTATACCAGGTGAATAGAGGCTATTACTACTAATAATTCTTGAGAAATAGATGTCTTAAATTTATTAGAAGGAAGCATAGTCATCACATTTAGCACACCCATTTCATTATTTTGTGATAATGTTCCAACATTATAATCTATTGAATTCATAGAATGGGCCTACAATAAGTAGATCACCATCAATTTATCTTCAAACCATTACCCATAGGGAAATGGAGTAGCTGAGTCAACCAATAAGAACTTGATGGATGCCATACAAATATATACATGGAATAAATTAAGAGAATGGCCTTTATTTATGAAATATGCACTATGGGTAGACAAAACTAGGCACAAGAAAGTTTTCAAGGCTTTACCCTTTCTATTGGTATATGGATGATAACCAGTCTTTCCCATCACTCTTAAACTACCAATGTACCAACTCATACAAGAGTATACAATCATATATGAGAAAATAAATTCTAGACTACTTGAGATATTTTAGTTAGAAGATTTAATAATTAAATCACTTCAAAACTTCAATAAACATCAGGATATTATCAAACATTGGTTTGACAATAGATCTAAAATCAAGGCTTTCAGCCTTCTACACCTAGTATTCCTTTAGGATAAATTACATGAGAAGAAAGGGAAAAATGACAAGTTCACTCCTTTGTGTACTAAACCATATTAGGTTTCTAAAATATTTGGCAACAATGGATTTTGGTTGAAAGATGACCAAGGTAAGTACCTTTCCTTTCAATTCAATGGATAATTTTTCAAGCATTACTTCATGGTTACCCCATCCATAGATGCATCTGAGTGAACTGTAAATGGAGATTTAGAGTAGGAGTAAATTAAAATTAATTATTTTTAGATTATATTTATAGCTTTCTACACTAGATTTAATACTTTTTATAGTATATTTACTACTTTCTACATTAAAGTTGCTTCTTTATTACTACTTTCTAGATTAAAGTTGTTTCTTTATGCATTTGGTTTCCTTTAGGATAGTTTTTGTTACTTTTAATGGATTTTATCCCTACTTTATAGTTTAATTTTATAAGTTGCATAACTATTTCAAAAAAATTCCTAAACTAAATCCAAAAGGATATGCCAAAAGAAAGGGGATGAATCTTGAAGGGAACACAATCACTACTTATGGAAATTTATTCTAATAGCACTGAACTTAATTGAGTTGAGGTATGTATTGTGACTAGACTTTGTTTTATTTAAATTGAGTACACTTACTTAGTTTTTGTTACTTAATTTGATATACTCATGCAAATTTTAGAAAATATTACCATTTCCAAATGTGTATTGCACTATCACATGTTAAAACCTGGGTAGGATATGATAAACATAGGACCGGATACACACTGATAGGGACATACTGAACAATAAGTTTTCTTATTCATAAACCTAGTCAAAGGTGGTTCCTAACCTTTCTCTGTCTTTGTTATAAAAATATATATATGATAGGTTATTCAAGTAAAATCTACCAAGGCTATAGATGTCTTGCTAGCAATAGAGAAAGGCTTTGGTTGGAACTAGAGGTATCTCTATTGGGGCTATGGACTCCTAGTTGAAAGCAAAGTAATAACAAAGATTTATTTTTTCATTGGTTTCAAAGTAAAAATTCAAAATGAAACCTATATGGTTTATTTAGGTCTTTGCTAAAATATTCATGACCAAGAGAAATATATTTCACTAGATCACACATTAATCCAAGGAATGGGAAGGTTAGTATGTTGCATTAGGAAGTAAGAGTTTGTCTCATAAGTTGGATTTATTTATTATTTATTTATTAAGACTTAAGTTTTATCATACTATATTTCCAAAATTATGGGTTATCAAAATACTCTAGAGTATTTTTCCCTATGATTCACCATTTATTGTGTGTTAACACACACCCCCCATTTTGAAATTTTTAAACATGGATCCTTTTTTGTATAACCTTCATTTGGAGAGCTATGAGCCTAAAAATTTATAACTAAATTGTCATTAATTTTTCATCTAGGATTATTTTTATATAATACATCATTACACAAGTTCAAATTCTCAAAATATATGCTTAAACTAGTATCTTAAGTCATTTTAAACCTTAAGCTTTCTTGAATTTTATTTCAATATCAATTTCCTGATTTATAATCTAACAATATTAATCTTTCTACATCATATTTGGTATATTTTATATTTCAAGATTAAAATATAAGGATCACTAATCAACTCTAATCAGGACCATACTATTATATTTCACATGGTTGTGACACGAATCGCTCTCGTGTCACTCAAACATTTGGGCATTTAGAAGATTTATAAGTCTTTAAAAGATTTTATGTTATTAAAAATTTAAGTCTTTTATTTCTCTCGAGATATGTTAACTAACCACATGGTATATTCTCATTAAAATATGGAAACATAGAGACTTCATATGTTTATTGGCAAATATAATGGTTTCATGTTCCCATGTGTTAATGGTTCTGAGCTTCTATTTTCTTTGGGGTTATGAATGATCAAAACTTGGCACATTTTCATTAAAGTGGACCTATATAAGGGTTAATTTATTATTTGGTTTGAATTATAATTTTCAAAACTTCCATTATTTTTAGTTAATTGAGATCATTCCATGTTTCTTGATCATGGTAACCCATTACAGTGAGAAGTTTAATGGTTGAATTTTATACCAATCCAATGGTCCATACTTTCATGATTTTTAGGTGCCCAATATCATTCCAAATGTCTTGATCATGGTAAGCCATGGCCAAGGGAAGGTTTTTATTATAAAATTATACCAATCCAATGGTATAAGATTTCATACTTTTTGGGTGACCGAAACTATTCCACATGGCTTGATGATGTTAACTCACCAGTACGAGACTTGCCCAACATAGTGAAGGGATTTAAAGGGTGAAGTTAATGAGGTCCTGACAAGTGGTATTATCTAAATAATTCATGGCCAAAACATAAAATGGGAATATTGATAACATGATAAGGAACTAAATTAATTAATAATTGATAATTATCTCAAAAGTGATGGCTAGACACAAAGAGTAAATAAATGATTAACATTTAGAAAGTAAGTGCACCAAAAAAGGATGACCAAAAAATTTAAATTGAAATGGTAATTATAGATAAATTTTATTATTTTCATTTAAGGTGAACAAATACATTCAATATTTAGGCCTATGAATGATATATGAAAATTCTGCACTAAAGAGAATTCACTTTGCCATTACTCTTTCAATAAAATGAATGTATTTTCAAGCTTCTACAATGAAAAATGAGCCCTAATTTTATTTGGATGATAATTGTATAGAAAACCAATCAAGACATCAAAATAATTACACCAACCAAAGGAGTACAATGTCCTCTTATTCAAAACAAGGTAAGCCCTTTGTCCCCTACCTGTATTCATTTGCAGGATTGATAAAGTATCAAGATATGGTATTCAATAATAGTACCCTAAATTTAAAATTATTAAATTATTTATAACTCTAGGAAGAGGTGGAATATATCCAATCATAATCTAATAAATATGAACTCTTTCTAGAGTCCAAATAATACATTGATGATTTGTTATCAATCAAAGAGCAAGGAATCCACTAGGCAGAAGCTAAACTTGAGGTAATGTCATGTCTCGACCTCCTAAAAGTTTTATTTTTAAATGGAACCATTATTATAGATATAATTAATCTTAGTAAAGTCAATAGTTCCTCTTATTATATTTTAGGTAGGGCATTTGAGAGATACCTTAGTATTCCCTATCATGAGACTACCTACAATCAAGTTTCAACCAATGTTTAGCTTGAGCATAACATAGTAGATGGAAAGCTAAAACAATGGACTGCAAAAGGTCATAGGATCAATCCCAAAAGGTATATCTCCTCTAATTAAATTATTAAATTTAGACGTAGAATTACAATAGCCAAGGCATTTTGTTATAGATTATATGGTTTCCTGAGTATTGCATATGTGTAGGTTGAATGGGTTTAACTATTATATATACTCCTAACATATAACCAATTAGTGTAACTTGGGGAGTTTATAAGTGCATGGTTAAAATCACAATTTATCTACCCTAATTGAATCCCTAAAAATGATAACTTATATATTATTTACTGCCTTCTAGATGCAATGATGGCCATAGTTTAAAAGCCCTATGGTCAAGAGTGGTAGTGCTCAGATGAGTATTTGGAAAATAGTGTTGGAGAAGATTTTTATTCCATGTTCATTCATAGATATAGAAATTAAATAATAAGTATATTTATATAAGTCTATCCTCATATATATCAAGAAATGGAGGGCACCTAGATGCCCATATTATTATAAAATATGATATGGATCCTAAATAAAATGAGTGACTATTGGTTATACCCATATGTAACTATCATCTAGGTAGAAGGAACAAGGACCACTAATTTACTACTGTCACATCATTTACCAAACACTATATTATAATAGGAAAGAACATATCATGTCTTTAACGACATTGATGAGGAATTAGATCAAAGGCATTTGGCCTACTATTTCAAGACTCCTCTAAGCATTGGGAAACATGAATATGTGATTAGGTCATTTTTTATTCAATCTTGTAAAGATAAAACATATCATAATTATGTCTTGCACCTTTAATGGAATGGGACCACAAGAGGAAAATAATTGGGTATCCCAAGTCTATTCAAGAAAAGAAGAAAGTATACATCTCATATTATCACCATGCATAGGATCATAAGTAGGTATTTCTTAATGCCTTGGATGATTTAGAGGTATGGACAAATATGAAAGATAAATCAATATATATGATACTTTCCCAAGCCTTGTAATACAACTATGAGGCAACAAAATATGAGGCACAAAATGATGGAGTTAGTAATGGCTTCCATCTCACTAAAAAAATCTAAAAAATATTTTTGAAGTTATCTATCAAGCATGAAATAGAAAAAAAAAGGTCTTACTTCATAAAATTATTGTAGTGAAATTAAACTCAATAAATCTATGGAAGTACACACATATCATACCCATGATCCCCTTAATTAACTTCATACAATTGGCTTGGAAAAATAATCAATCCTCATGTTGAAGGAATTCCCTCTTGAGATCCAACTATAGGGTTCTATACCCTAAATATTTTTACTTAACATTTAGTTAACACATCATAATACTATAAACACTGGCATTCATGCCCTCTAGATATCATGTGTATGACCACACAAGGGTTCTTTACTTATTTATTCTTAGGCATTAGCTTGTGTGCTTATTAAGAAATATTATAACTCATTAACCCATTGCTGAGGTGGTTTATTAAACATTATAACCAAGTCAAATCATTAAGGTTTCCACTACGTATTAAATCCTTAACTGAGTTCTAAAATTATTGCTTGATTTAGTGAACATATACAAAGTATACGAGGAATCGACTAGCAAGAATAAGCTAGCTCTTTAATCACACACATATCTAGTGTAACCAATGATTATCCAATCCCATATAATAATTAATGTAAATTTAGAAAAAATCCAACAATAATATTTACATTAAAAATTATGAATTATTAGCCTTCTAGGAAACACGACATATGTCCAAACCACCACAACACTACTAATGGTAAAATCCATAACTTATAAGGTGGGATACCATATGAAGGTCATTAATTTGGTTTACTTCATTTCTTAAGCAATATAAGTAACCCTCTTAAAGGATATTACAACAAATTTAGGGAAATGGCATAAGAAGTATAAGGCATGAGATTTCATAAATTCATTAAGTAAATCTACTTACTCTTTATTATTAATTCAAGTGGTAAAATATTGAACAGCTAAGAGTTGATTGTTCTTTCAATGGCCATAAGGTTTACATCAATATTAGTTGAACCAAAAAGGCCTTGATCATCCACATCTATTTAACAATACAATACGTAAAGGTTTTTCCCATTAGTCCCACCATGGGTGGTCATAATCATTACCACAAGAACATGTTTTACCCTCATTGAAACATGTTTATTATTCAAATGCATTTAACATTAATAGATTATTTCTAGTCCTCACAATTGATCATCACCTATTTCTTCAAGGATAACTTACACATTATAAATAAGATAATCATCAATAACTATTATAAATTATTCCTACTTCAAATAAGTTGTTATTCATAGGTATAACATGTTTGAATTTATTAAACTCAACCACTGTATAAAAAGATTCCATAGCTGAAATGATGTGTCTTGCCAAGCACATCATAAAAAAGCTATTAAACTAAGGAACTTCCTATAACTTCCTTTAAACAACTTGAAATAGTATAACAACCATTTCTAATATGAACTAGTTATAACATAACTATCAAATTGAAAAGAGATGCAATACACTACTTGATCAATTTCAGTATGGTGTTTGTGATTACCTAATGGGGACATAATGCAATTACACACATGGTTTCAGATGACTATTCATCATTATCTAATACACATTACAAGCCTAAAATGCATGGATGCAAGTGACAGGTTTGACAATACAATTCATCCTCTAAGCCACAAGAATAGTTCCAACACTATATCACAAGGAACAAATAACAATAGTTCACATAAGCAATAATAAATAATGTTAAGTAGATGCATAAGAAGATTCCAACCACATGTTTTAAATACAAAAAATAACTTGTTCTTTTAGGGGTAACTTTCCATACAAGATAATAAAGATATGAGTTTGTAATTCAAAATTAAGGACATAATAGTTTCAGTTGTTCTAGTAATAACATTTTTACTCTTTTGTGTTAACATAAAATCAACAATTATATTCTTTACTCATGCACATACAAAAATTTATGAGGTTAAAGGATCTCAAGGTGCGTTTTAATTAGACTATTACTAACATGGTAAATAGAACAAATTTAGTGTGTACCAAATATGTAATTACAATTTATTAGATATACATGAATCAAGTAACTATCATCAAAATGCCTCAATGACAACATAATGTACAATAATGTTCATATTATGGCTTAACATTATTATAAAATTAAGTAATGAAACAAGATGACCTATCACATGAAATGAGTAGGAAACTACAATCTAATGGTCAAACATCATATATCAATAGGCAATAACAAGAGGAAACTTCTATATGCAATCAAGGTAAAACAATGAAGAAGGATGAACACTACTAGGAGGGACACTCCTCAAAACTAGCCCTATGATCCCAACCATCGATGGCCCTTACCACCTAAACCATCATTGTGGTGGAGGGTTTTGGTAGCTAGGTACATAGGTGAGGTAATGGAAATACACATATTATTGAGCCACCAAAAAGCTAACAAGAATGTCAATAAGGACAAGGGGACAATCTAGTCATACATAACCACAACACTTAGCCAAGCCCATTGGTTTATCTAAGTAAAAATTAGTTAAACACAAGGGATACATCTTAAAATCCACACACACACACACACACACACACACACACACACACACACACACACACACACACACACATATATATAGTCTCTATAAGTTATAAATATTAATTAAATCTATAGTCCCCCTTATTTCAACATATTCAAGAATCTAGGAGGAATTATTCACTATCCACATATAGCCAACAATAAAGGGGAATTCTAAAATGAAATGTGTAATACATATAACCCCATAATAATCAACCAGATGATCCCTAATTTTTTTTTAATTTATGGATTTAATGTGTATACATATACAAATAAAGTATCTATATAGCTATGTATATTGTGTCAATTTATATTGCCTTCAACAATTAGCCTTAGGATTTACTCTAACCCCCAACTTGGTTTTAGATTCAAATTAGGGAATTATAAACATAAGTTATAATCTACCTTAGAGTTTAAAAGAATCTATTTATTTCCTTTTTAAGACTATAAATCAACTTCCTTTACACACCATACCAAAATATAGTGTACGATGACCCATCAAGGGAAAATAGGTTAAAAAATCTCATAGAACCATAGTAGTTTAAACCTCCATAATTAGTGATGGAAGAGAAATTATAGGTTTGATAAGGTAGTCTTGGTATAGGTTTATTAATTGGAATATCCATCACATAAGAAATCAAGGTATTCATTAGATGGGAAGATAAAACATGGAACACAATTATAATGACCATATTTTGCTAATTTTGGCATCCAAGGAGAAATTGGCAAAATAGATGTATTAACATTTTCTTTCAAACAATATAGAAACTATTTAGTTTTCATGTGGATTACTAGATCAACACTTGATCCAAAATCAATCTAATCTCCTATGCATACCTTCAGTCCATCCATTTATAGCATTGACCCTTTTTATGCTCCCTTCATTATCATGTCATACATTAGTGTTTTTTTAAAAACCAAACCCCCAATCAAAAATTCTATGCCTAGCTAAATGAAACACAACCCCTTGATAGGCCACACCTTCCTCTCAATACCATACTTGGCATTCTAGATCAACTTCCCATGTGTCCTGTTTCTAACTCTAGCAGGACTCTCCTTGGGTCTTTTTTCTCTTAGTCCTAACCAGACTCTTCCTGCATCCTTCTTCGTTCCTTTCTTTCACACTTCCATCCCAAACCTCATTCTCCCCTAGCCACACTCCTAGTCCTACCATCCGTGCCTTAATGTCCTATCCCTTCCTTTCCCCTAACAAAACCCTTATCTCTTCTCTACATAGCCACCTTCTACCCGTGTTCTCTCCATACCCATTTTGTCCTCCACCTATGTTCTATCTTTTTCATATGCCCATCTTTATGGCTCTACCAATGCCATATTCCCTTATTCCATAGGATGATTCCATTCCCCTTTCTCTTCCCTCAATCAAATCCCCTCCAACGTGTCACCTAAGACTAGCCAAAATTAGAATTGTGTATGTGTGTGTGTGTATAAAATAGTATAAAATTATATTTGTGTGTGTGTGTGTATGCTAATTTGAAATACATACATACATACATACATACATACATATATATATATATATACATACATACATACATACATACATATACATATATATATATATAGACACACACACACACACACACACACATATATATATACATATATATATATATATAGACACACACACACACACACACACACACACACATATATATATATATATACATACATATATATATACATATACATATATATATATATATACATATACATATATATATATATACATATATATATATATATATACATATATATATATACATATATATATATATGTATATATATATATATGTATGTATGTGTGTATATATATATATATATATCTGATAAATAATAAAAATCTTCCAATAAACTATATGAGCCCATAGTAACTAGTTCTAGCATAAGTTAAAGAAATTAAAGAAATAAAATATAGACAATAGTTTGAATCTGATTATTAATAAAAATAACAATGTAATTTATAAAATTCATTTAAAATTAATAATTAAAATCATTAAATGAATATTAATCAATAAAATAATATAATAATAAAATCCATAAACTAGATAAATTATTATAAAATAAGAATAATAATGTTATTAAGCTAAATAGTTGACCGGAGTCAACAAACTATAAAAACAAATTAGGATAATCCTAAATTTCATTTTAGATAATGGTAATGAAAAAAATCATTAAAATAATACTCAATCATTGAAATTGTAATATTGATTTGAATATAAAATTGACAAGCCCCGAAATCAACTTATGCCAGGAGAGGTAACTTAAAGCATTACTAGGGTCAAAGGACCTATGTGGGTCTAGATGAACCCAAACTAACCTGACTAAAAGACAACTAATCAAGGTGTCTATTGAACTTGGGAAGAGAAACCAAACATGGAGGTATCACCCTCAACACATGAGTGGATGAGAGTAAACTGCACACACACTTAGGAGAGGTAAGGCTAGAAAAGGACAAAAAATAATAACAAAAAATAATATACAAGATGGTGGGTCAATATCACAATGTAAATTTTATCCCTATTAGAGTGACATTACAAATACTCAACCACCCATGATAGACCTGAGGTGTCTAAGCCCAATATCAAGCCTAGCTCACGGTGTAGCTCTTACATCCACCAAATAAGACATTAGCAGTACCTAAATGTTATTGATATGAATATAAACCATAATGAACTCAAAAAAATAATTAATCATGAGTAATAGATCGTTATAAACATCTATAGCTAAAAATATCAAGAGTTAGTCCTAATAACCATGGCTTGAGTATGTCCTGTGAACAAAATCAACAACTACAAAATTCACCAATCCAATTTGCATTAATGAGACATGTTAAAATAATATCATATAATATAGTAGTTAAGCTTAATCAACATATATATAAAATAGGGTAAGATGAATTTAGTGTACGCGGTATGTATATCAGGATATACTAAATCCAATGTGAGCATCAACCATGACATAACATGTCACATCAGTTATCCACTCTACCTGCATCACAATCATCTGAAAGAAAAACCAACATCAATTATTAGCAATCAAAGTGCTCTTTTAAACATTCTAAGTAATCCATAATCTATAATTTTCAAGGGGCCTCACAATTGTTTCATGACATCCTCCCCTCCTTAAAGAGGAGTTGTCCCAGTGACCATAAATAGATAACTACTAGAATTATCCAAAAAGGTACATCAAAACAAATCAGTATTTTTACTCAATCTCTCCACCCATTTTAGGGTGGTAATATCTCAACCATAACTCACTAGCATTTAGACATTACTATCATTAGGAGAACCACATTACCCAATGCATTAGTCCAATTATTGGCCTTCTCATCTTCAATGTCCTTCCTAACACTGAAGGGGAGAAATAGTACTTATATAGCACTATCATACAAGAAAATTCCACCAAATTTCATACCTTATCTATGACTTTTCTACTCTCATTCCTTAAAAAGGGCATCAAAATCATTAAAATCCAATAAAAATAAGCTATAATAGGTTCACTAAACCCAAAATGCCTATATCAATTAACAAAATTCTGTAGTGACAATTGTTAACTCCAATATAACACTACTAAAATAGCCACTCTAGCCATTTATGAAGGTAGACATAAGCTTCAAGAGCCTATAGTGTCCAAAAACATAGAAGTTAATGCTTTCCTTAATAAGCTTCCCATCAAGGGTACTAACAACACTTCCAAGATGGAAAATACAAGGAACTGCAAGACAAAAAGTGATGTCTAAACCAAATTAACAATCTAAATATGCAATTTGAATAAATTCAATGTCATTGGTGTCAACACACATAGACCTATAATATGAGTACAACATAAAAACATCCAATCCCACTAAATTACAACCAGAATAAAAATCAATAGTGGAAATCTTCCACTAAAACATTATACCACATTCATAATCCTAAGAGAATTCATTATAGAATGTCACATCACAATGGCAGTAATCCATACTATTATGTTTACTCCATTAAATCATCAACCATTCAGGGTTGGTACAATATCCCATGCTAACCATTTTTAACCATGGAGAAACCATACTAGACATCACATCCACCCAAAGGCTTACAACATGTTCTCTAACACATATGCAAGCTTTAGTGATGGTTATAGGGATTACAATCCCACCATATCACTTCAATTACCTCATGGTATCATAACAAAAATATCCATCTAAGGGCATCACCCAACTTTCACCACTCTATCTAAAAGTCAAGTGGGTACCTAAGATTTTAAACACCACCTAATCAAGGCTTAGTGATACTCTATCTAAGCACAAAATTAGCATACATTATAGTAATGCTTATAAAATAAAATATAAATATTCATCTTAGAATATTTCCATTAGGTATAATGGAATAGTACCTAAACAAGAGCATTGTTGGACTAGTAGGTCAACACATACATGCATTTCAGTAAGTACTACCTTGCTAATTTACATAAATGTCCAAGTCTATAGGACCAATTAGTGCTTCACAAGGGGTAAATAGTAAAAATTCACATTGGTTACCTCCACCAAGACTTCTAAGAGGTGGCTAAAGGAAAATTAATTCCATAATGTGACCTAAGATCCCACAGCCAACTCATAAAGCACATGGTGCACACTCTGATCGAATCAGGTGGCTACTTGTGCAAAGGAGAAAAGTAGATTTTTAGCCTATGAGAGAATTAACTTCCTATCCCATACCTGGTCAAAATCATTATGGATGTAGTGATTCTCTACCCTCAACCTCATACTTGTACCAATACTCAATGCTAGAATAGTGAATGCCAGTTTACACAACATAATACAACATTATACCTTGGCCAATTCAAATAAAAAAATTAGTTTAAAGAGGGGAAACACATCACATGAGTGGTGTATGACCATGTTACCACATATCAATATTTTAACATTAGGAATCATATTTATTTCAAGACACATACACAAATGTATTCATGCAACAATTTAAAATCATAGATTAGAAGTAAGGCTAACATGATTGAATCTAAAAGTGGGAGATCACTTTACACAAGTAACTTTGACATTAATCACATTATCAATAGCTAAAAAAATACAACCATATATGTATAATTATCATACAACACTAATAATATCAAGAAGATGACATAAAAACCATAAGGTTATTACATACACATTAGGTGTAAAAGATACCAATTAACATGATTTTACATAACCAATAAGATGTAAAATTTCACACAACAAGGTTGTTATCAAAATAAGTGGAAGTATATGTGGTTAATCATATGCATAAGTATAATAAAAACAAAATTGTACATTATTTGACAAGATCAATGAAAATCAATAATTGTACATCACGTAATAGTTAATATACAAGGAGGAACTACATGGGAATAGGAAATGCATAAACGACTCAGGCATTCAATAATTATGCCAAGGTAATTTCACATCATGATAAATAATTCACATGGTGATGAAGAACAAATTTCCATGACTCACATCAGGTCACCCAATGTCTACATGTCATCCAAATGACATAAAATAACAATCATAAAGTACATAAAATCAATCTTGGGGATATCAAATCATGATCACCTTCTCTCAAGGAAGGTTGTGTTCCATTAAAGCCATAAAATCTATCTCCATGACTTTCCAAATATCTACCAACAATATCCACACATCATGGATGGATGGCTCACCTTGATTGATAATAATAAGATATCCTTAAACTCTCCAACTTGCCCCAAACAAGTCCATCACATGCACCTACTAGACCCTCCAGGCTCAAGCCACATCCCTAGACCTCCCAAGTTATTATACCTCAACATCATTAGATTTATTACCCATGTAAACTATCAATGGTCTCTAAGGTATTATCTCATGATTTTAATAATAATAAGATTACATCACTATCATTCCCATTGACTTAATTTAACAAGTCAAAGGTTAAATAGTAATGCTCATTTTGATGCAATATTGTTTTTGGGAAAGGGTGGACTTAGCCAAAGCATAGTGTGAGTTCCAAACACTACCACGGGAAGTACATTTTACTACAATCAATAAGTCCAATTGAACTCATAGTAAACATCCTCATGGATGTAGGGTACATCTATATCGCACTAGACATCCCAATAGTATCTAAAACATAACCAAGTTTTCAACAAGCATTTGCATGGATGCATAACTCAGCTAGATTAAAATAAATACCCCTATAGACATAATACATCTAGATTCAACTTGATAACCTTATGGGAATCAAACTATACATGTTCAAAAAAATGTTATTGATGTAAACACATTTATGATCATAACCAAATCATAAATCAAAATAAGAATTAAACATCCCCACACACTTATTTATTTTTAGCCCTTGCGGTTATGAAGCCACATGCTTCTCTTTCTAACTTGAAAGAGATCAAATACATTAATAATATCATCTCTTAATATAGCCCAAGATGCTCCCTTGAAGCAGAGATCCCAAGCCTCACTAATTTACCTAAGTAAATATGACATCCTTATCCTACATAGCACTCCAGGTTTGATCTCAACCCTTGGTCTTCCTGAGCCCAAGATGTTCTAAGCATCTACTGATGACTCACATATACAAGTCAAAAAAAGATACCAAACATCCTTTCCTCAATTCTAAGGTGAATCAATGATCACTAGTCTTCCATTAACCTACCCATACAAGTCAATGGTTGACTAGTGATGTTAGCCCCAAATGGAATCGATGAGGGAAGGGTTGACCCAACCAAATCTATGAGTAAACATCACAAGATTCCCTATATAAATTTATTGATTTACACATACAGACCTATACACATTCCAAAATATAAGAACTTTAGAACACTTATAGCTTGTATAACAAATCACTAATTAAAGTACAATTTAATTCATCTAAGAGGCCAAGTGACTTTATAAGGGTCACAACATATCCTCCTCAAATAAATAATACATATAGTCATCTATATTAGGAATATAACTCTAGCCATGATCTAGTATGCACACTAGCATCTAGGGTTTTAACTTATTCTTAATGAGACAACATAAGCATATAGGTGGAATTTAGCTATCAAAGGGCATATAAATACACATTGGCAAAATAGCCTTCCACAAGGATATGTACACCTACACTAAGTGTATGTATATCCACCTAAAATGTACTAGGAAAATATAGTCCCGTGCAAGCATATATGTATCCAAACTAAAGCTCAACCAACCTTTCAAGCACAAGCCAAAAATCAATGTAATTTCTCAAAAATCAATAGAAACCTTTAGAGCACGGGATTTGATACCAAATGAAATAGCCCCAAAATTTTTTAGTTATATATCAAGAACGTAATAAAAAAATAAAATGCCCTACTACATAAATTTATTATAGGGAAATACAACTCAATAACTCTATGTAAGTATGAGCATATCATACCCACAAGCCCCTTAATGAACTCCATATAATTGGTTTGGAAAAATAATCACTCCTCATGCTGTAGGAATTCCATCTTGAGAGCCAACTGTAGGGATCTATATCTAAATGTTGTTTACTCAAAATTTAGTTAACACATCTTAATACTATAAAACATATGTGTTTGTGCCCTCCAAATAGCATATGTATGACCATGCAAGGGTTCATTACTTATTTAGTCTCAGGCATTAGATTTTGTGCTTATTAAGGAATATCATAACTCATTAACCCATTGTTGAGCTGGTTTATTAAATCTTATAACCAAGTGAAATCATTAAGGTTTCCACCACTTATTAAATCCTTATCCAAGTTCCATAATTATTGATTGATTTAGAGAAAATATACAAAGTATACTAGGAATCCACTGACAAGGATATGCTAAATATTTAAACACATATATCTAGTGTAACCAATGATTATCCATTCCCATATAATAATTAAATTAAATTTAGCCAACTTCCAATAACAAGAGTTGCATTACAAATTCTGAATTATTATCCTTCTTGGAAACATGACATATGTGTAAACCACCATAATACTATTAATGGTAAAATCCATAGCTTATAAGGTGGGATCCCATATGAAGGCCATTAATCTAGTTTAATTCATTGCTTAAGCAATAGAAGTAACCCACTTAAAGGATATTAAAACCAATTGAGGGAAATGTCATAAGCAGCATAAGGCATGAGATTTCATAAATTGATTAAGTAAATCCACTTACTATTTATTATTAAATCAAGTGGTAAAATATTGAATAGCTAAGAGTTAATTGTTATTTAAATGGCCATAAGGTTTACATCAATATTAGTTAAACCAAAAAGGCCTTGATCATCCACATCTATTTAACAATATAATAATTAAAGGTTTTTCCCATTACTGCCACCATGGGTGGTCATAATTATTACCACAAGAACATGGCATACCATCATTGAATCATATTTATTATTCAAATACATTTAAAATTAATATATTGTTTCTAAACCATACAATTGATCATCATATGTTTCTTTAAGGAGACCTTACACATTATAAATAAGATAATCATCAATAACTACTATAACTTGTTGATACTTCAAATAGGTTATTATTCACAGGTATAACATATTTAAATTTATTAAACTCAACCAATATAAAAATATTCCATAACTAAAATGGTGCATCTTCCCAGGCACATCATAAAAAAGATATTAAATTAAATAGCTTCCATTACATAACTTGAAACAGTGTAACAACCATCTCTAATATGAACTAGTTATATCATAACTATCAAATTGACAAGAGATGCAATACACTACTTGATCAATTTCAGCATGGTGTTAGTGATTACCACATGAGGACATAATGAAATTACAAACATGGTTTCAGATGATTGTTTATCATTATCTAATGCACATTCCAAGCATAAAATGCAGGGATGCAAGTGATAGGTTCAATAGGGAAATTCATCCTCTAAGCCACAAG
>JARHVA010006131.1:760000-840000 GCA_037957365.1 Torreya grandis | reverse complement strand
ATACCATAGTTATTCCTACAATTCCTCTACCATCCCATACACCATCAAATCCAATCATCTACACCTATCAAAGGAATCACAAGGACTCTCCTACTCCATCCCAAGAGAAAAAAATAGAAAATATGCCATCGCTTGGTCTCCCTATTATAGAGAAAGTTACTGAAGAGGAGGAAAATGATGTGGAGGCTACAATGGAATTTAAAGAAGAAGAATAATCTGAGCAAGTAATGTATTTTATTGATTTTCCTTCTAAGGAAGAAGACTAGGAAATGGGAATTACAAAACCAGATGATGAAGAAACTAATCTAGAAAAATCCAAAGCTCTAAGTTTAGGCACACATGATGTGGAAGACACCTTAGTTGGCCTCACCCAAGATTAAATTCAAAAAATTAATGAGGTAGTTTGTTCTATTATTTCTTCAATTTTTAATGTATAATTTATAGTTATGATTTTATACTCAATTATTTATAGGGTTGTATCATCTATCTCTATCATTACTAAAGTTTATTATGATATTCTTTCTTGTCCTAAACTAATATGGACACACAGTGCAGTCTATTTTAAGAACTTGCTCATAGTTTCTAATTTCAATCCCAAGAATCCCCCAATTTTGAAGAAAACATTGACCCAAATAGATATCCCATTACCCCAACCATTGGCCATGTAAAAATCAATAATGACATTGGAATTAACCTTTGGCCTTACTAAATTCTTGTCAAAATTAACACCTATGAAATAAACATCCCCATGGGAGATGGTTATATGTAAACTTTCATAGTTCCCTATCTAAATAATTACCTTCCTTCTAACCACTTTGATTGCATCCCTTCTATTGACCATTCCACCTTATATGTCCTTAGATCTAACTCAATAAGTTTAAATAAGAGAACTTATTGTTTCCCAATGGATGAGAGAGATGTAGAATGTTAGATATGAAAGACAAATTTTCATCTTAACTAATCTCCCCACAGTCTCCACTTGATTTGATAATGAAAGTGGGACTAATCAGAGAGTGAGGAAGAGGAAAATGGTGAACATGATAAAAAAAAAAGGGTAAAGTGGAATTTTAACAAAGAGAAAACTTGTTATCTTTAGAAAAGAAGTTTAAGATAAATCCCAATGACCTTATTGAATATATTGATGATTTTAACACTTGTATGTTTTCCACTAGGGTGTTAATGAGATAAATCCACCAAATTATTAATGAGGCCTTAAAAAGATGGAAATAGATTTAAATTACATAGGCCCCTTTAGAATTTATTTTTGATATCCAAAGTATAGGTACTAACCTATATAATGATTTGTTTAATATCAAGGTTTCTAGGGCAAGTAGTCAAGACAACAGAGAAAATATAGTTACACTTTGGATCAAGATAAAGGATGTGGAAAGGAGATTGAATTTCCTAGTTTAATGCTCAAGGATTAGTTCTTTTGATTAGTTGAATATCATGCCTAGTATGGATAATTGTTAGTGTTTAAACTATGTTATTACCAAGAGGGATGATTCCATTAATTGGCATAAATAGATTCATAAGTTGATGATACTTTTTATTAGTCATGAGATTTTGGCACTACAAATTTTGGGAGACATGATAGCCACAATGGTTATCAACCAAGCTAGGCAGCTTGTCAATAGACCCATTTTTTTGAATCTTCTCCACTTAGATATCAAATACATAAGGAAATAAGTAAAAGTAATTATTTATAAAATCGATAAGGAAGTATGGTTACTTTTTCTAAGGACATGATAATGAGAGTAGAGGCTCTAGCAACTAAACTCAATAACTCAGAGGTAAAGTAAGGAAGATTGATGGTAGATGTTTTCAAAATCCTAAATCTTTCATTATTCAATTTTGAAATTATACATACAGAGTTTTATGCATATTAAACACTAGGTGAAGATATAAAATCCAAGGAAACATATTTTTTTATCACACATACATAACTAGTTATCATTGCCCCCTCAACTTTTCTTAGTCCTTACCTTAGTTGCAACTATAGTTACTCCATCAAATCCTCTAGTTAATGGTGACACATTAACACTTTAATCTAATAATTATTATGTATTTTCATGTTATCTCCAAGGTGAAACTTTAGTTCCCAATCTATTTATTGTATATGCATATTAGTTGCTTAGATGGAGCTTGGAAATTCTATTCTAAGCATTACTATGGTGAATGCATCTTTTCATGATTTTGAACCAAGGATTATATTTTAAACTTGTAATTTTAGTTGACTCTTGAATATATGAGGCCTTCCCCATCCTAAGCCTATAAATATATGCAATCTCCTAGTCCCAAAAGGACAAGAATTTTCGCTATTCATATTAATAATAAATTCAAAAGAGTTATTCTTGGCATTGTATCTATGTGTAGTTCTTGACTCTTATCTAATATTTTGGATTTATTGTAACCTTCCATCATTCTAGTATCTTAGTCCTTTGATTGTATATGATTTATCTATTTTAAATACAGTCTTTCATTTTTAGATATGGTTGATTTAAATATATTTTGCATGCTTATCATAACCCCTCTTATAAATGTGCAATAGCAATCTAACAACTAGGAAACCTTTTATTACAACATGTTTGATTATACTATGTTATGGTTCTTTTGACTCTTCACTATATTTTACTATTGGTATGATACAATAGCTTCCAAAAAGTATTGATTTAGATTCTTTATCCTATCTAAGTTCAAATATTGGTCTTGAAAGGCTTTATCCCAGGTTGTCCACTGACTCTCTTTTCTACCTTACCTTTCTCTTTTTTGAAGTTTCTTTTAAAATCCTACCCACCTTAGTTATAATCATTATCCTTCCATATACTCCAAGTAGATCTAGGTTCACCCATAGTAAACAATCTGTATCACTAACCATTATTTGACCAATAGGTTTTTATAAAACCAAATATCCTACAACTTGTTCCTTAGAGTGATTTTATTCACTAATCTTAAAACATTAGAGATAACCCCATAGTAATTTTTGGATCATGTAGAAAACTCACATCAACAGATCCTAAGAAAATAACTCAATAAGGAAATAAAGAAGCTCAAGATGAATATGTAGGTTGGTAAGTAAGAAGAAGGTGATCAACAACTTGAGAAGAATGAGGAGGAAATCAATATTTGTTATTCTAAAGAGGGAATGGTATTGAAACAATAAAAAAACCAAAGGTTTATGTGGCCTCAATTTTTTATTTATGTTGTTGCTTTTGATTGTGCGTATACAAGAATACAAATTGATGATATGAAGGAACTAGAAAGTGCCTCAAATAATGAAGCATTTGGGCCATTGAACAAGGTAATTCACTTAAATTTATGCTTGTATAAATTAATATACCATATAAATTAGTGTTTAATTTGACACATGATCATGATAACCTCTAAGATCAAGTCATGGTAAAATCCTTAATGCTTAATTAAGAAGGAAATATCATATTTCAAGATGATAAGTGTTTGAAAGTATTTGATGGAAATGAAAAAGATGGAATAAATGAAGAATAATATCATGAAATAGATCAAAATAATTCCATGAAACTGAATATAAAATGGATAAAACTTATGTAATACTTAAAGGAATAAATATACATGACACAAGATGTAAAATCTTATTATTTGTTTGTTTATGTAAGTGTAGAGTAGGTAAAAGCTAAAATGGAAGAATTGGAACATGTTTTGAATAGATAAGTATTATAATATTATTAAAATACATATAAATTAGTGCTTGGAAGGACAAAAAGTGAAGAACAAAAATGAAGACAAGCTAGTGGATAAATCAAATGAAAAGTTAAGACAAGTGTGGTTTCAAGAGACACTTGATGTGACCCAAAGGTATCCATATTTTATATCTAATGATTTTTTTAGTTATGTATGTGAAGGTTCATTATTTAAATATTTTAAAATCATAGAGAATAAATATCTTTAAAGAGCTCAAGTAAAGAATATTCAAGTTTTAAGAGAAGATATCCTCATCTTGGAAGATAAAGCCACAAAAATGAAGATGGAAAACAAAGGCAATCAAGAAGAGAATAATAAAGAGAATAATGATAAATATAAATAAAATATCAAATAACAACTCATATTACAAAAAAATTAGGAAAAAAAAAAAAATCAAAACTCCATTTGAGCAAGAGCTTAATCTTTTCCCACCTAGGGAGTATGATGTAGGAGTGTCATGGTGTAATCATTTTTAAATATGTCAAATATTGACTTTGATAAGTTTAAGAGGTATATAATATGTTTATATTTTAATTTTAGTCCTTGAAATTCCTTGAATTGCTCTAAATCCTTAATTTTCTATTTTCCCTCCAAAACAAAGAAATTCAAAAATTCAAACTTGTTAGTACATGTAGAGAGGCTTTCTCATAGTCTAAATCTTTCCTATAGTAATTATTATGTATGTCAGGTTCCATGGGAATTCTATAAGATGTTATTAATATTATAAAATCCTAATTTATGGTAAAATCTATCTTAAAATCAATCAAGACACCTGTAACATAGAAAAATAGCCAAGATAGAGATATGTTCAAAGATAGTAAAAGGAGGTTGAGAGATTCTTGCCCACAAAATAAGAAGAAAATAAATTTAGGTATGTTAAAATATGAATGAATTATCCTAATAAAATTTATCAATGGAAAATGAAATTGTATAAATAAATAAATCAATAAACAATATTACCTCTCAAGATGCAAACCATAAATGAGACAAGAATTTTAAAGTGGGAAACTAAACATGTCAAAGAAAAACCCATGTAATATTATAAGAATGATTGTCACCAAAATATCTACAATTATAATCTAAAAGCAAGAGAAAATTGAGAAGAAGAGAAAGAGCTATGATTTTATAGTGATGAAATGAAGAGAGGAAGCCTCTTTTATAGAGCTAAAGGAAAAGAATGAAAGTTACAAGGAATCCCATGATTACCTTACAATCCTCCTTTGTGTGTGCCACTTGGGTGATAATCCTTTAGAAAGTGTATATAAGTGTGTGCCAAGTGGGTGAAGGGGTTACTTATACAAGTAACTCCCAAATACTAAAGGGAGAAAAAGAAGTGTGACACATCATGGAAAATATGTTTATGTGAATTTATAATTCACATAAATAAAATTCCAATCACATAAATGGAATATAGGATAAAATAAATTATTCTAAATAAATGTTAATCCTAAAACTCCCCTTAAAAATTTATTTATGGGTTTAAAAAAAATAAGAGTGGAGGAAACAATACTATCCCCCTTGATGAGAACATCCTTCAATCTGAACATATTACAAAAGAGTACAAAATATTCTTTACATAATGGCTTAGTGAAAATATCAGCTATCTACTCTTGAGTAGGACAAAAAGAGATAAGAATTTGATTGTCTTCAATAAGTTAATGCTAAAATTTATGTTGAATTTCAATGTGTTTGGACCTTGCATGGAAAACTAATTTTTTTGCTAAAGCAATGGTGCTTTGATTATCATGAAAAAATGGAGTAGTTAAAGGTTTATGGTATCCCAAAGCTAAAAGATGTCTATGAATTGATTTAGCTTCCTTGGCAACATGATTGTAAGCTTTTTACTCATCTTCTATGGAATATAAGGATACACTAGTCTTCTTTTTACTATTTCATGAAATTGTGTTGGATCCCAAGGAAACATAATAAGGACATGTGGATCTAAAATCATTAGGATCACCGGATCAATTAGAATTTAATTAACCTACCAAAGACAAAATTCTATTTGAGGTATACTCGAAGCCAAAATTTAGAGTACTTTTAATATAATGAATAATTATTTTAGCATCTTTAAAATGAGTAGCTTGAGATTTATACATAAAATGAGAAATCAATCCAATAAAAAACAAAATATCAAGACAAGTATGAGTAAGATAATTCAAACTACGAACTAATTATCGATAGAGAATTGGATCAAGAGTTTCAGTTCCTATGTCAGTAAGCAATTTTACACAAAGTTCACAGAAGGTAAAAATATGTTTTCAATCTAACATATTAAACCTAGATAACAAGTCATATGCATATTTGGATTGAGAAATATAAATGTTATCTTTTTCTTTCCAAATTTGAGTGCCTAAAAAGTAATGTAAGAGACCCAAATTAGTCTTTTAAAAGGTATTATTCAAGGATTTTTAGTGAAATAAACCATTAAACTATTAATACTAGTTATGATTGAACCATCAACATACAAAACAATGATAACTATGGAATTTGGAGTATTTTTGACAAAAACATTAGGATCATTATAACTACGAGTAAATCCTTGAGCTATAAAGAATTGATAGAATTTAGAGTATCATTCTCTAGGAGATTGTTTCAAACCATAAATTACTTTGTTTAACTTATAAATAAGATGTTTATTGGATTTATTAATAAAACCAAGGGGTTGAGATATGTAAATTTTTTCATGCAAGTCACCATTTAAAAAATCACTTTTAACATCCATTTGATAAATAGGGCAATGCATGTGAGTAACTAAAGATAAAAAAAACTTTAATTGTGGGCATATTAGAAATAGGTGCAAAAATTTCATTATAATCAACTCCTTCAACTTGAGAAAAACCTCCAACCATTAATCTATCTTTATATTTTTCAATTTGATTTTAAGAATTGAACTTAGTTTTAAACAACCATTTACAACTTACCAAATGATGTTCTTTAGGGAAAGGGACTAAGTCCCAAGTTTTTCTACAAATCAAAGAATTTTATATATCATGCATTGATTTTTTCCAATGAGGGTGACCTTGATCTTTTTTTAGTGTTTTAGGGTCATTATTGTTCATAAGTTTAGAAATCAAAGCATAATTACAATATTGTTTCCTAGCTATATGAGTATCATTAAGATCTACATCATTCCATAATATTTTATATAAGTCTTGGCCTACTTAGGCATAGTTTAGGTGGAGAAATAATATAATAATGATAATAAATTTTAGTAACAATATCATTATGTACGACATCATTATGATCATCACTCTATTCAAAAGGAAACAAATAAGAAATTATTCAAGAGAATCTAACTTGGAAGCACATTCAAGTACACCATTTTCATCAATTCTAATACCCATTCTAATCTTATTTTTTTACTTGGAGATCATACACCATATAAGCTTTATATGATTCATCATAACCAACAAAGATAAAAGTGTCTGCTTTATAATCTAACTTCTTTCATTTTTATATGGGAACGTGAATAAATACATCACAACCACGAAAAGTAACTGCTTTAAATTAGGTTTTTTTACCAATCCAAGCTTCTTCAGGGGTAATATTTAAAAAAAATTAGTGGGATTCCTATTTATTAGATATACACAAAAATACATAGGTTTAGCACAAAATTTATAATGTGTATTTTTAGCATCCAACATACACCTATCCATTTCAGTGATAGTCCTATGTTTATATTTAACAATACTATATTGCTCAGGTGTATAGTAAATTATTTCTCATGTTTAATTACATGTTTATTATAGTATGTAAGAAAATCATTATTAACATATTAATTTTCATTTTTAGTTGTTAATATGCATAAAGAACAATGAGATTATTTTTCAATAAAGAAATGAAAGTCAATAACAGTGTCTAAAACTTGATCTTTAGTTTTCAAGAAATAAATCAAAATTTGCCTAGTGTTTTAAAAATTAAAACTAGATTAAAAAAGGTTTCAAAAGTAAAAATTAGAGCCATTATGTTTACAAAAAGAACAATGGGAAAAATAAATTTTACATAAAGAACAATTAAAATGGAACTAGTAGATAAGCAGAAGATTAAAAAAAATGAAATGATTGAAAAAATTAAAATTAGAGAAAGAAAATGAAAATATATATTTACCTCATACTAAGTTAAATCTATTTAATATAATTATATTATAGGCACATGAAAAATAAAATATGGCAATGATAAAGCAATCAGAGCATTCAATACCATAATATGATGCAGTTGGTTTTACATATAGAGATGCAAAAAATAATAAGAGGGGCATATCATAATTTTATGACCAATATTATGGTTATGATTATGATTATGTGATATATTATTATGATAATATTTACTAAAATGATGTAAATATCAACTTCTAATATCAATTGGTGGCTAAACACATAATTTAATAAGTGATTACATAAGTTATGCAAGAACTCCATTGGAATGCCTTGTTAATCAAATCATTTGATAGATATAATGTTTAAAAGTTTACATAGCTTACTCATGTTTTTTTATTATTTATCCACTTTAATTTCATAACTTATCACACATGTGATCATAGTCTCTTTCATACACATTTATTATATGTTTTACTTGTCCACTATAGTTTGTGACTTTTTACTATAAATAATTATAATGTACATATTTTATGGTATGATTCTTATTCTTTTCTTCACATTCACTATTTTTACACACTTTGGTTTCTATTTTAGCTTACAATATTACATAATATTAATTGTACATACTACGTAAGAACACATGGACTCTTGCATATTGGGATCATGTTGTAGTAAATAAAATATGGTGACTAATACTTTATCATGTCTGATTTAGTCCCCTTTTATTATTAATTAACCTATTCATTTAATAAGTACCTATTTTTATACCAGATGATCTCATAGTATAAGTGAAGACCTATTTTACCTAATAACCATCATTCATTGCATATATAAATGTTATGTTTTTTAAAAAAACTCTATGCATATGTATGCCTTAGTCAAAACCTAAATTTTATTACTCAACATTAAAGGACACCAATTACCAATAGGTATGTTAGTGCCAATCACTCATCTCCATATTTACCCCTGATTTCCACATGTCAAAAAGAGTTAAGTTTTGAAATGAATCCTGACTTTATGTCATCCTTCCTAACTTTAGGCTTCCTAGCGTGTGGTCTTCCCATCAAAATTTATATAAATACACATTTATTTAAATTATTATAAAATTTGGAAAAGTTCCATTTAAAGGCTTATACATATGCACATATTATGCACAATTTCCCTATTTTATCTAAGTCATGTTTTAAGACCTTCAATAAATCCTCACAAGTTTCATTTCAATTTTACCTAGCTTAAGTCAATATGATCGAGTATTCAAGCCTATTTTAGATACATACATATAGTCAAAGTAGTACATTCTCACAAATCACTTAAGTAGGATAACTAGAAGGAGGGTATATCCTTATTTAGATTATTGGTATGTAGTCAACACTCAATACATTGTTGTATTGAGGTCTGGCACAACCCTACCTACTAACCCATTTTTACTCCCTAATATCAATCTTTCCATTATGGCACACAAGCTAGCATTTTGATCTTCAAAGATTTATGTATTGTCATATCACACACATAAAATGAAAAATCATTCTTAAATGTTATTAATAAATATGGTTACATAAATTTGTGCCCAAATTTTTTAGCATTTTGTAAGGATGTCATCACTAGACTTAAACACCAATGCCAATCACCTACATACCATTTTGGTGCCCATGTTCGTGAATCATATAAAAATAATATTTGAATAAAATTATATATTTTATTCTTAGTTTCTATTTCTATGTTTTTATAGTCAATATAATGAGTTAAAACCAGTAAAAGGCTAAGTATATTTCTCTTTAGCATAGTCTAATTTTGTTCGTATTACTTTCATTTTTTCAATTCAAATTGATTGCTTTGACTTTCCTATTTTTAATTTTAATTATAACACCTATGTATATTCTAATTAATTATCAAAATATGGATTAAAAAACCATAATTAATTCTATATTTTGATAAAATGTTTGGTAAACCCCAATAATTGATCGAATCTTATCTAAACCCTATGTTTTCTCTAGGATTTCAACCTTATAAGGTTTCATCATTTATTTTTATTATTTTTCTTAGGGTTTTATAGTTTTAAATTTTCCTTAATTGATCTTTAGTTTTTTTTTTCTTTTCCACCTAAGAAACATTCCCCTAAAATTGGGATTAGACAATAATAATTAATTCTACTATTTTGATAGAACATTTGGTGGACCCAACATTTGATCAAATATTATCTAAACCCTATGTTTTCTCTAGTATCTCAATTTTATAAGGTTTCATAATTTATTTTTACTATTTGTCTTAGGGTTTTATATATTTCCATTTTCCTTCATTGATCCTTTATGTTTTGTCTTCTATTCCACCTAAAAAGCTTTCCTATAATACTCCTTTAAGTTAAAATGCTAGGTTAAATAATAAACTAAAAAAATATTATACCAAAGCCCATATTGATTCCTAATTTGATGAGAAAAATAATAATTAATTTTTAAAAATTAAAGTTAAAAATCAATAAGAAAATCAAAATGAGCCAAATACACAAGATACCCATAGTTCAAGCATGATTCATTTAGATGAGCTCAATGGAGTAGATCATAAACAAGTAGAACATTTATATTTATTCTGACAAAGTCTCCAAAAAATGCCCAAAGATACATCTAAGATTATTTAGGCAATTTTAATTTCATGAAAATATCACATGTATAAAATATCTAGTTATAATGAATGACACGATCCTTTATTTCATGTTTTAAATCCTATAATTGAGGTTTCTACTACTACATTTAATACTACAATTCCACTCACATATTTAAGCTTGGGGGAAACACATGATATACCCCAAATTTATTTACACATTATTTATTAAATAAATAATTCATATCCTTTTATTAGAACAATAATACATCACATATTTTAACTAGTGTACATTCCCTGAAGCAAGCACTTGCATTTTTTCAAAATTGGGTGCTACAATTAGAACAAGGTAATTCAAAAGTTTTTCAATAATTGGATTATAATGCTAAGATATATTTCCTAACATCCTTTACCTACTAACTTTGTAGATACAAAATTTATTTTGTATGAAGTAAAAATAGATACTAAACAACATCTTAGATATTTTCACACAACATTTTTGAATTATGTTTCCAAGGATAAATTGCTAACCAAATTATTTACAAGAATCCTAAAGGAATATGCTTTGTGTTGGTTTTATGATTTATTGGCTCAGTATGTGAATGCATTTGATCCATTAGTTGATATATTTCTAAAACACTTTAATATCAACATTGATGAGAATATTTATTATGTATAAATTTCAAATCTTAGATAGGGGTCTAATGAAACCATCAATGACTATGTGCTCTCTTATAAAATTGTGTATGAATAAATAACTAGCACATTGGTAGATAATGAGTTTTAAGATATTTTTATATATTTTTTGCTTGAACCAATATATGAATAAATCATATTTAAGGATATTAATCCATAAAAATATATATGTGATAATATAAGAGATATATAAGTAAAGATTATCACTTTCATAGAACTCAAGTATACACCAATAGTTACATTTTTAAAAAAAATCAAGCCATCTTATAAAGTCAAATCTCAAGATACCAAAGCATATTATAAGTTAACAATCAATACTATTTCTCAATCTATTAATAAAATCATTTTATCAGAGAGATCAAGAAGAAAATTTACTAAGTTACCACAACAACCTCACAAATTGTTGACAAGATTATTTGAATCTAATTTTATTGCTTTACCTCCACCACATGAGTCAGATACGAACAAGATAACAATAAAATTATTTGATAATAATGACTTTTGTGATTATAATAGATGTAATGATCATTTTACAAATCTTTATTTAAAACATAAAAATCTTATTTAAGATTTAACTAACGAAAAAGGGACCATTTTGAATAATTTATACTTATTATTAATCCAAATCCAAACAAAACTATTAGAAAAATTTATAAATTCCTCAAATTTTTCTAATTCATAAATCTTTCCAATGCAATAAATTGGGAATAAATCCATATTATTACAATAATCTTATTCCAATTTATGTAGGATATATGAAAAATCATATTTTTCTAACATTTTCTCTAGTCTAATTTGGGAGGCATAAGTCCACATTATCTGAAATGGTCCTTAAAATTTCATTAAACATGATAATCCAATAATGGAAAATATGTCTCAATGACAATTATAATTTTAAATTTTTTATTAAGTCATTTCCTAATCATGATATTACTAAGGATACTTCATCATTGTATCATACTTATCATGCCCACCCACCTCTTCCATCATATGATAATTTTTTTAATCAGATTATTAGTATGATTAAAACTATCCAACCACATCCCATGAGTACATTTGATGATACATAAATTGTGGATGATGATTCAAAATTTCATGCATTATGTATAAGAGCTCACATTGATCAAACACTCATTTATAGTGTACTAATTGACAATGGATCAATTGATAATGCATGCACAATTACATTACTTACTTCATTAGGCTATACACAAACTGATATTCAATAAACTACCAAATGTGTTAAATATTTCAAAGGTAATCAAAAAATAGATTTAGGAAAAATTATACTACCTCTTTAATTAGGACAAGTAATATTATCTACTAATTTCATTGCATTACCACAAAATGGTGTCTTTAACATTGTTTTGACCCAACACACCCCATTTTATAGCATTTAAACATGGACCCATTATTTTTAAAACATATATATTCATGGTCCATATAGACCTTATGAACTCTAATATTGATCAAACATATACAACCCTAAGCTTGTTTTTTTAGCTTAATTTTACTACAACTATTATGAAAACAAGGAAAATAAAATATTGGACACTATGATTGTAAAATTTATCACCTTTGATTCTTCTCTTTGATGGTGAAATGTGTATTTGGTATTATGTTCTAATTTAAGGAAACAATGGGACTGATGAAAAGGTAGTATCTTGTTTACAATTTGATGTCTAGTGATTTCTTAGAATTATAGATCATTATCAGGTTCCCTAGATTGTGCCATGTGTTAGCCACCTGATCACCCATAATTAAACACTGTTATAATAAAATTTCAAATCCTATGGATCAAATATAGTTATCTACAAGTTTAGATCTCATAAAACTAGGATGCAATTTATCTTCATGAAAATTTATAAGTCACTAGGTTTTTTGGATCCCTAAGGTTGTTCCACATCGATACATCTTGGTTAATCAAAGTCCACAAGAAGAAAATACATAGTACATTTCAAAAAGGTTTTATATACTTTTGATATTATGCCAATTGGTATAATATTGTTGACTTGTGTTTTAGAGGATCATGATGTGTTGATGATGTTAAAAATTCTCAAGCTCAGTATACTTTTCCAAATGGTAGAATAATGTTCACCTAGATCACATCAATTATAGGTACATTGCAAATTTTAATTTCTCTTTAAAGTCCTAAGGGTCATCTAGATGTTATCATCACAAAACTTGATGGATTGATGGCTGAAGTACACAACCATAATTATAATTTTTTAGATCAGCATGGACTATCCACATGGTAAGATCTTATTAACTAGGGAATTTTTAGTGAAAATTACATGGTCAGAACCCTCTTTTTTCTATATTCATAAGAACTATCCACATGTGTAAATAATAAAAACTTTAAACTTGTAAAAAAGATCATATAAGAGAAAACACAACATTTTCCCAGAGTCCCTAAAATCATGATAGATGGCAAGATATTATTATGTCATTGACTACAGATCATTCAAGTAGAATTATAAACTTTACTCTATAAATAAACATGATTTTTATATGTGTCATAATATCAGATGTTTGGATTTGGCTAAGAAAGTATGATTTCAAAAAATTTCAAAGATGTTCCAAATTCCTAAGAATCATCGATATGCCTTGATCCCTTCAATCATAATTCAAATGTACAACATAAAAATCCTCGAAACTCCAAGACCCTAAGAATGTGCCACATGGAATCATCTTATGCACTTAGAGCCTTTCCAGAAGTGGTACATAGTTTATATTTTAAATAACCTCAAGTCCTTGAGATTGTAAATGGTGGAGTAATCTAATTAAGTCATAACTTGTAGAACATGAAAAGCATAATTATGAAGTATAGCAATCTGGTTAAATGAGATCACCACATGTGTCATAATCTCATAGAGACAAGATCATAACACCTATGCCAAAGTCTACATCTAGGATAAAAACTAAAGAAACATGAATTGCAAACCTTGTTAAGAATTGATAAATAAAAACTTAGAATTAATGAAAAGCTACCATATGGAAGAAAAGACACATGCCAAAGCTGACTTGGTAATTTAAAATTAAAATAAGAAGAAAAATTAAAAGCAATTAATACATTAAATTTACATGAAATGGGCATTCAAGTCTCATTATTTAAAAAATACATGTGAAATCATGAGAACATCAAATCACTTTATTGTTAATCAATGAGATGCTAACTCTTAATTCGATCTATTATGTATTCAATATCCCTAGTTTTTGGATAAATAACTTTCAAATTTATTCAACTAAAATCTTGTTATAGATTTTGAAACATATCAATGTCTTATTCATATAAATCATATATCCAACCCCCTTCCTAATATTGAATCATAGGAGAAGCTTAGTATCTGGACACATGTTTTGCCAAGGGAGTACTACCATTTCATCTCTACTAATCTCTTTGGGATGAGATTGAAAATACCAATCCATATTTTATCTAGGACTAGATAGATGAAGATAGAAAGAGATATGTGGATGAATTACTATCATTAAAATATATGGGCCTCCATAATATAGATATGAAATTAAAGTTAATTTCATACATTGACTTACTTCATGATCTTTTTCTCAATGGTTATATTACAAGAGACTATTTACACCTTAGACTTTGATGGAACATAGTCACCTACATTTATGGGGATGATTTTTATAAATATATACTCCTCCAAATGCCCTAAATGACTTCTAAATAGGTCATATCCAACACTTGGGCAGATCATAACATAATTGAGGGAAAGAATAAGGAGTCACTATCTAAGGGATAAAAAATGAAAATTTGAGGCATTGTTTATTTAGTGCCTATCACCAAATTTAGGCTAGGCATTAGGATGTCTATGGCCATGTTAAAAAGGTTATACATATTTACCATTATCACCTACATGCATGACGAATGGGTGCCTTTTCTAAATATAATTATAACTTCTGATAATGTCATGAAATTTGGAGAGGTCCTCATTGTCAAGCTCAAGGCATAGATGCTCAAATTTACTGAGAGGCCACCATATGAAAATTTTTACATGATGTCCTATGTATTGGATGCCATTATGGGGACATTAAATACTAGATATGGTTAAACCTAGGAACCATTTGAAGATTATGTGAATAACAAGGTCTATGATAATTTCTCTTTACTACCTATTTATAGGTTAAGGAGGGAAATTAAGACAATTGCATAAGAGGTATACCAAGTTATTTTCAGACTCTCCATTCCCTAAATTTAAGAGAACATAAGTAAAACCATTGAAAAGATAGGAGAATACTAGATTTATCCTAATTGTACTATAATTATAATATAAAGAACTAGGGATGTATCCTTGAACCTTCCTAGTTTCTTTCCTGACAAGATAGCTGAGAAGTAAATAGCCTTCCAAATTTATAATAGTGTGGAGAAGGGCCCAGTTACCAAACATCAAAAATATTATCATAAGTTTCCCTTGAGCATCAACCATATGGAATACACACTAAAGAGACACCTCAAATTAGTTAGGAGGATTATAACCCACTATGGGATGAGTTAAGCATAACATAGAGATTGGGATCCCAAAGGTAAAGTGAGGTAGTACCTTAGTGACCTTAAAAGGAAAAAAATCCATATTCTATATGTTGATAAGAACTATAAACATGACCCCATTTTCATTAATTATGTAGATGATTCCTAGGTCTATAGGTGAATGAATCAGAATAAAATGCCTATGGTGTTAGCCCATGCCATTATTATGATTTCTCCATCATAGGGGAAAAAGTAAATAAAATAGTAGATCAATAAAATAAGGTTGCAAGCCATAAATTACCTCAACCATGTTATAATTACCCTTTATTAAGGATAATTTATTTATCCCCACTTTATTTTATGTGTTTAATTTTTATTTATGTGAATTATAAATTCACATAAATCTGGATTTTATGAGGTGTCACTCACCTTTTTGTTCCCATTTACGTTTTGGGAGTTACTCTCACAAGTAACTCCTTCCCCCAATTGACACACATAAAAGAGTCTTGTAAGGTAATCATGGGATTCCTTGTCACTACCATTTTATTCTTATTGCTCTATTAAAAGAGCCTTCATCTACTCATTTTCTCATTAAAAAATTGAATCTCTCTCTCTTCTCTCAAATTAATCTTACTTCCAAAGGTTTTAATTATGGATATTTTTGGTCACAACCATTCTTATAGATCACATGGGTTTTTCTCTAGTACATTAAATTTACCACTTTAAAATTCTTGTCATATTTATGGTTACATCTTGAGAGGTATTATTCTTTATTATTTTAATTTATTTTTAGATTTTTAATGTCATTAATGAATATTTTTTTATATAATTCCTTCATGGTATTAGAGCTAGGTTCATCTTATTGACATTATTTAGGAGAATATGCAATATTTTAGAGAAATTTCAATTTTTTTAAACAAGGGCACCTCCCTTGCACTCTTAAAAAATTAATCTCTCCTCCTAACTTTAATTTTTTGCTTGAGTTTTTATTCCTAACTAGTTGTTTTATATTTTCCTAAGGAGCATTTTTCACTCCTACACCTGTTCATGCCTAAATGTGTACCACAGATGCCCAGAGTGTTTAAAAAACACTTCTCATTTTTTATTTCTTAATAATTTAATGCATGAGTTGTGGGTTCTGATAATCCTATTATATGTTGGTGGAATAGAGGCAGAACAAGTGACTATTTCATAATATATATAGACTTTGGTGGTTGGGAACCACCATGTCCAAATAGTATATCTATGTAAAATATGTAATATACTATGCTAAAAACACTGAATTATGATCAAGAACTAACATAAGAACTAATATAAGATGCATATTTACTATGACATTTAAAATAAGGTAATCAAGTTAAAAGAGAAGCAAAAGGAAGGGTATGACAAAAAGAAAGATGTTGATGGTCTTGTTACAGACATTATGACAAAGTTTAAATCTTATCTAAACATGCATTTAACTAATGTATGAATTGAAATAGCTTAAACCAAAATCATAACATACATTAGGTAAGATTCTAAGGAAGGTATGAAATGATGGAAATAAGAACCAAGCTCACTTTAAAGATTCACTTCTACAAGAAAACAACATTTGCCCAAATTCAAAAGAAGTGCAAAAAATGAAATAAACCTAATAAATTTCAACTAATATAACATTGGCCCAAATTATCAAATTTTCATACAAGACACATGTCTAGAATCCATAGGAATCATTCAAATCTAAAATTTAAACTGGACAATTCAGATAAAAATGATATAGCACTTTACACAAGCAAATACTGGACAATCTTTGTGAAATCCATTGCTTATATTAATTACTCAAAGTTTACAAATTAATTTGGTTTTATGAAATCCCTCCTTTCTTTATAAGTGGCAATGATCCTTTTATAATATATAAGGTATCATGTTGGTCAATCTCATCTAATTACATTTGTATAAGTGTATAGAATAGGGTACCTTTCTGTTACATTCTAGAGCAAATGACCTTTTCGTTTTAATAGACTAATTTATAGACAATATTCTCTTACAAATTACACATGTCTATACAAAATAATATTCTATTTTAAAATATTATACAAATTTGGTTATAAAAGGAATATTCTCAGTTCATTGATATATTATGCCCCTTTGTGGTCTTTATCCATTATGTCTCATGTTTCTAATTGCACTAATGTTTTTGACCTTATCTATTAATAACCCAACTAGACTTTGTGTCATCTTTTGGATCAAATTATTATTTCATATGTGATAATCCAACTCTCTTTGGCTTGATATTCCACATCCTTAGTCTATAAAATCTTCATTTTATCATTTTTTCCTTATATGGCACCTTCTTTACACTTTCTTGGCATCCTACTCAAATTTCAATGGTTTTAAAACTCTTTGAAAAGTCCATCTTTGCTTCACACTATCAGATCAACTTGCATGGATCAACATAGACCATGGATCTCTATTTTATTTATATCCAACCACCTATATTAAATTTGATGTCTGTGTGATCATCATTTGATGTCCATGTGGATGTCATTGATGGGCATGCGATCATCAAATTTAAGATTATCCATGGGGATCTTTTATATATTAAATTTGGCATCTATGTAACCATCATTTTATGTCTATGTGGATGTCATTGATGAACACATGACCATTAATTTTAATATCATCATCAAGGCTCTTCATTATCTTAAATTTGACATCAAAATGACCATCATTTGACATCTGCATGGATGTCGTTGATGGATGCACAATCATCAATTTTAAACTCATCATCGAGGCTCTTTTATATCTTAAATTTTATGTTCATGTGATTATAATTTGACATCTGCATGGATGTCATTGATGTGCACGTGACCATTAATTTTAAGCTCATCTTTGGGACTGCCTACCAAACTTTCAACTTATC
The DNA here is from genome assembly GCA_037957365.1 of Torreya grandis. Classification (NCBI taxonomy): domain Eukaryota; kingdom Viridiplantae; phylum Streptophyta; class Pinopsida; order Cupressales; family Taxaceae; genus Torreya; species Torreya grandis. Next base: position 821,501 of record JARHVA010006131.1, on the reverse strand, counting down.
ATTTTATATTTTTATCTATTCCTTCAAATATAAATAAAAATGACTTTATCATATATAAATATAAGGAATTTTAATTGATTTGGGCAATTTGTCTCATGATTTTGACATTAGGAAAATATTTCAAACAAAATGTCTTAAATAATCCTCCCAAAGTGTCATTTAGTAGGGTCTTTGCTCGGGATAAAAGCCCTAAAGGGAATTTCTCATGGGGGAAATGGTACTTTAAAAATATAAAGGATAATTGAGTAAGTAAAAGGACCATTTAAAAAATACTAAAGGATAATTAAAGAAGGCAAAGGAACATTTTCAAAAGAGGTTTGGCAAAATTATTGAGAGAAAGATGCTTTGAGCCTTTTGCATTGAATAAAATATCTGAAATAAAAATCCCGAAGGGTCACTTCAAAAAATAATAAGTCCAAAATAAATATGCCAAAGGGTAAGTGTAAATAGGCTAAATGGAAATTATATCAGGTAAAATACCCAATAAAATAAGTTCAGAGGGAAATTGTTTTGAATAAAATATCCAAAACAATTATCCCAACATAAATAAGTTTGAAGGAATAGAAAAATATCATAACTCTTATAAGAATTCTTGAAAAAAATCCTTAAAGCTTTTGGACAAAAGATCCAAAACATAAAACCTTAAGTGTAATTCATTTAGGACAGATCTCCGAAGAAAAAGCCTAGAAAGACATTTCCAAAACTAGCAAAAAGATTTTATGTTTAGATTTAGACCACAAGAAAATAGAAAGGTCCGAAAGGGGGGCTCAATAATAATAATAACTTAGAATGTATGTCTAGATTAAGTTTTGGTCATATTGAAAAACATGACAAATCCTTAGGAAATAAAAATAAACTAAGCCCATGGAATTATTTAAAATGTTCCTTTGTAAAAAGTTCTCATTAGATTTAAATCAAGTACTTAGATTAAACATAGATTAAGGGTTTAGATATTCAAATATGAATCTATCAAACCAAAGGTTAGTAAATAATCTAGTTAACATCAAAATCATGGAACTCAAACATTGTTCATTCCAAGTAGACTTTATTGGACCTACAACTTGAAGCACAGAGATCCAATGTTAGCATTTTAGATGAGGGAAAACTAGAATCATGAACAAATATGATAAAAAAACTAGGTGTGGGTGATTCTCAAACAAAAATCATGTGTAATAATGCTAATGATACTATAATCAAGTGAATCTTCAATTTCAAATTACAAATTTGCACAATTAGACATAAGGGTCCCCATTTTTCCTAAATGGGGGTATGTTGACATAAAAAAATGGAAACTTCTAGGGGAAACATTGCAATATGTTAGAATTCAGAGACTTTATTTTAGACTAATAGTTAAACTAATTATTCCATTTGATCAAGTACCATTATTAAGATCAGTTTATCATTGAAACAAGTCTTACATATACAGAATTAAGATCAAACATCAAGACCTAGTCATGTTGTGTGTATACTTTGAGTCCACTTATTTATCACCAAAGGATTGATAGAACAACTTCTAGGTTTAAGAATTTAATCATTAACAATGACTTTCATCATGTTTGAATATTCTTTAAGAACCATGCTTTAACTCAAGGAATGCTTGGACATTACTCCACTACCAGACATCCATAGCCCTAATAGATATGCCTTTGACTCTATTCAAGGCATTTTTCCACTACCAACCAAGCATCCATAATGCTAGTGGAGATTACCGAAAGCACCTTTGCTTAGAAATATTTTGACATTTTCTAATAAAGTTCTTATTTTTTTATTCTAGATGATTTTTAGCTTTTTAGCAAAGGTTGGGAACTAAGTTAGCTAGGTTTAGGGATTTGGTCAAGTGTTTGATTTTTACGCAATCATCCTTGGCTGTAAACTTTGTCTTAGGTAATTAATATTTTTTAAGTTCAAGCATGATTATGTCCTAATAGTTTAATCTTTCATCCCATATGTGCAATCCTTCTTAAAACCAAGATTAGATTAGAATATGGTATGAAATCTCAAAGAACAATTAACCTATCTATTAGTATTTTATAGATTCTCCAAAATATAACATCAAGCCCATATTTCAACACTCTATGATCAACCAATGTTGAGAAGTCATACCTATATTTCAAAATTGTGAAGCTCTTGAATAGTTAAATAAAAATTGAGCTGAAAATTGTCTAAAAGGACTTATTTAAAAACAAGGAACAATGAAAGAGAAAAAAAACAAATATAAATAGGCATTATATACAAATAAGGGATAAGAAGGAAAAAATCAAGAAACAAAGAATAAGAAAAGAACTAAACTAAGCCTTACACTAACTGCATAAAGTACTTACCTCCTAGATCAGATAGAAAGTTATTTATCCTACTACATAACCTTTAAGCATAATTTATTTCATTTATTGTCCACTTCTTATAGATAGGGGAAATTTTATTCTTGTGTCTTCTATGTGATGTAGCTTAGTCTCCTATTAGCATTCTCAGAGGCATGGATCAAATATTTGATTCTAATACCTAGTCATCTTCTTCCCAAATCCTTATGCTTTGCAATAGGAGCGCTAGTTCTACTTCATCCATAGATAGTTAGTGGATTATATCATCTTCACTCAATAATGGAAACTTGGCTAATATTATTAAACTAATGTCTTTATTAGGTTATCTATGATATGGACTACAATCTTTACACAAAAATATTCTAAGTCATCCTCAAAAGTTTCTTCATCTTGATCAACTAAATGGAGTTCATATGGAATCTCATCATCTCTAATATGTTGGCCCAATACTTATGACCTTCTGATGAAGTCATATGAGTATCCCTGATCTATTTAACCTTCTTCATATTCATTTTGGGTGAAGAGAGGTAGTTCTTCTATCCAATAAGGATCCATTTTATCTCGATTTAGGACCTCCAAAATAATATCATCTTCTGAGAACTCTAAATAATTAGTGAGATCCTCAGATTAAGCATCTGTGTGTTTTTCCATCCCATCATCTACCATCTCTATCTCTTTAATTATATTTAAGAAATCATGGTATGACTCCTTTTAGTAATCATATTCTTTAGGAGTATTCTCCATTTTATAAATAAATCTATGTGGGTTGCCTTTTTGGATACCTTCTAAAGAAAGATCATCTTGTACTTGATCTATATCCATTTCTAGAAACTCTTCTTCCTCATCTAAAAATATCCTAATAATGATGCCTTTTTTGTTTTTAATTTCAATCTCTTTTACATTTTTAGGAATACAAGTCATCTCAAGTGAAACTTATTTAATTGGCTCATCTTCATCTTCATATCCATCTTTGAATACAAAATCAAAGGCTTTCATGAAACTTTGAGATGTTCTTGCAAAGCCAGATGGTCATGTAGCAAATTCTTGATTAGGCACAATTTTAGAGGTTTCAAAAATATTTCAATGATCAACCAAAATAATATCACATAAACTTATTTTATGCTTTCAGATGATTCATTATTGTTTTTATCATGAAATCCATTTGGAGGCCTATTAAACCTTTGAGAAACATAGTTTCTGTTAGAGCCTTCCCTTGCTTTTCCTACTTATTTTTATAAATGAATAAAATCAAAGCTCAGTTTTCAGACCATTTCTAATATCAAGTCATTTGAATTTTTTTGTGTTTCAGGCTCATGAATTATAACATTATTACTTGATGTGGGCATTAGATTTATATTGTTTTGTGGATGGGATCCACTTGTAGTGTTATTTAGGAAATCTAGGTTTTGGCTAGGATATGAATGACTTAAGGGAAAATGGTTCTAAACTAGTGTTAAAGTAGATATACTAGAAATAAAATTCTAGATGGGCCAATTTGAATTGACATTAGGTGTGGAATATGTGATCTGACCTTGAGGTTGTATTTGGTCATTAATGATCACAGCTTCAGACAAGGCCTAGGTCAATATGTTTATGATTGAAAGAGACCTTTTTAGGAACATAGAGGTCATGGGATCCAAAACATCCTTATAAATTTCTAATGCTAAATCCTCATTGGGTCTATAATGGGCTATGGTTCTACTGAATATTTTATGAAATTGAGCGTTAAAGGTTCTGATGGTTTCATTAACATCCCTTTTAATTATGGCGAAATATTGATACAAGACACAAGGACTAATAATTTTTCCAAATTGATTAATGAAGACATTGTTAAATTCATCCTAATTGGTAATTTAGTTTTATGAAATGCTAAGGAACCATTCATATGCATCATCTTTGAAAGTAAATGGGAACAATCTGCATGCTACATCTTCATGAACTACATTTTAAAATCTTAAAGTAGCCTTGAATGACTTAATATATTCTTTGATAGTGACAAAATTATTAAGATTGAAATAAGGGAAATATATTTAAGGATTTTGAGGAAGATCATGTATTATACCTGGCACATTGATTGATGAACCAATTATCCAAGCCATACCTTGAACACATGAGTATCTTGAACTAGTGAAGTGTTTGAGACTTTGGAAATTTTTCTTACCTAAGTCTCACCTTGGAAAACCCCAACTTGTGATCTTGAAACTTATTTAAAATACAACACATCAAACTGATCTTTGTAAAGCACAATGATTAGGTTTGTACCTTAAGCCAATTTTTCATAAATATATGTAAAACATGACTATCTCTAACAAAATAAGCTCAAAGATATGTATAGAATAATAAATGAAGGGGATATTTACATATCTAAACTTGAATTAACTTAAATTTTCCAAGAACTAGTCAATATATGTATAAAATTGCTATTATTAACCTTAAACACAAGAAAGACACAAACCATGAACTACATTTGCATGAATGCTATGTATCTTCAAAGAATATAAATATTTAGATAAAAAAAGCCCAAAGATGGGTCTAAGAACATAAATAAAGATGATATTTACACAACTATGCTAAAATAATCATAAAAATGCAAAGAATACATCAATCTTTGATCAAAACACACCAAAATTAGCAAAAATTTAGCAAATCTGGAAAGATCTAGCTAAAGGCCCTCCTTATAGCACCATCAAACCTCCTCTTATTGATTCTTAAATGTTTACCAAAAGTACCTAGAGTGTTTAAGAAATGCTTCTCATTTTTAAATTCATAATAATTTAATGCATGAGTTGTGGGTTGTGATAATCTGGTTATTTGTTGGTAGAATGGAGGCAGAATAAGTGACTGTTTCACAATATTTATAAACTTTGGTGGTTGGGAGCCACCATGGTCAAATAGTAAATCTATGTAAATTATGCAATATATTATTCTAATAATAGTGAATTATGATCAAGAACTAATCTAAGATGGATATTTATAATGATAATTAAATTAAGGTGATCAAGTTATAAAAATCAAAAGAAAGGGTAGGGCAAAAAGAAAGATGTTGATGGTCTCGTTCCAAACATTATGAAAAGTTTAATTCTCATCTGAACATAAATTTAACCAATATATGAAGTGAAACAACTTAAGCCCAAATCAAAACAAGAAATAATGTAAATAGGAACCAAACTCACTTTAAAGGTTCACTTCTACAAGCAAACAAAATTAACCCAAATGCAAAATAAGTGCAAAAAATTAAATAAGCCTAAGAACTTTCAACTAATCTATCATTAGCCTAAATTAGAAATTATGCATTTAAGATACACATTTATAAGCCATAGGAACAATTCAAATCTAAAAGTGAAAATAGATAACTGAAAGAGAAACTATATAACACTTCACACAAGTAAATATTCGACAATCTTTGTAAACTTCCTTGCTTATATTAATTTCTCAAAGTTTACAAAGTAATTTGGTTCTAAGAATTCCCTCTTTTTTTTACAATTGGTAATGTCTTTTTATAAGATATAAGGTAGCATGTCGATCAGTCTCATCTAATTACATTTTTAAAAGTGTATAGGATAGGTGTCCTTTCTATTACATTCTAGAACAGATGACCTTTTCCTTTTAATAGATAGGTTAATAGAAAATATGCTCTAACAAATTGTGCATGTCTATACAAAAAGTATCCTATTTCAAAATATTATACAAAGCTAGTTATAAAAGGAATATTCTCAATTCATTAATCTATTATGACCCTTTGTGGTCTTTATCCATTATGTATCATGTTTTTTACTGCACTGATGTTTTTGACCTTATCTATTAATAACCTAGTTGGACTTTGGGTCAAATTTTGGATCGAAGTGTTCTTTCACAGGCAACAATCCAAATCTCCTTGGCTTGATCTTTCACATCCTTAGTTCATAAAAAAAAATATCATTTTTTTCCTTTTGTGGCACCTTCATTACAATTTCACGGCATCCCACTCAAATTTAATTGGTTTTGAGCCTCTTTGGAAAGTCCATATTTGATTTGTACAATCAGATCAGCTTACACATATTAATATGGACCATACATCTCCAGATTATTTAGATCCAACTAGCCATCTTAAATTTGATATCCATGTGACCATCATTTGACATCTACATGTACATCATTCATTGGTGCATGATCATCAAATTTAAGCTCATCTATAGGGATCTTTGGTATCTTTAATTTTACATCTATATCACCATTATTTTATGTCTACTTGGACATCATTGATGGGCACATGACTGTTTATTTTAAGATCATCATCGAGGCTTTCCACTGTCTTAAATTTGACATTCATGAGACCATCATTTCATGTCCATGTGAACTTCATTGATAGGTGAATGACTATCAAATTTAAGCTCATCATCGAGGCTATTTTTGTCCTAAATTTGATATTTGTGTGACCATCATTTAACATTCATGTATACATCTTTGACATGCATGCGACCATCAATTTTAAGCTCATATTTAGGACTACCTACCAAGCTTGCTAATTTTTATTTTTTGGCTCACTCTATTCTTACAAATATAAATACAAAATGAATTTAACATAAATAAGGCATTTTAATTGATTCAAAAAATTTATCTCATGATTTTGGCATCGGAGAAAATGTTTTGGATAAAATGTCCAAAACAATCCTCCTGAAGAGTCATTTAGTAGGGCCTTTACCTAGGACAAAATTCCTAAACGGAACTTATCATGGAGGAAAATGAACTTTAAAAATTCCTAGGGATAATTGAGTAAGTAAATGGACCATTTCAAAAACCCTAAAGGATAATTGAGGAAGGCAAAGGACAATTTTCAAAAGAGTTTGGGAAAAATTGTTGTGGGAAAGATGCTTCAAGCCTTTTACATCAGACAAAATGTTTGAAACAAAAATCCCAAAAGGTCACTAAAAAAAAAGTCTGAAATAATTATGCTGAAGGGTAGGTGTAAAGAGGCCAAAGGGTAATTTTGTCAGGCAAAATGCCAGATAAAATATGTCTGCGAGGAAATTGTTTTAGATAAAATGTCTGAAATAATTATCCTATCATAAAATCCAAAAAGTACTTGGATAAAGGATCAAAACATAAACCCTAAAGGGTAGTTCATTTGGGACAAAGATCTAAAGGAAAAGGCCAAAAAGACATGTTTGAAACAAAACAAAAGGACTTTGTATTTATACTTAGACCACATGAAAATAAAAAGGTTTAAAAGGGGGGCTCAATGATAATAATAACTTAGCATGGATGTTTATACTAAGGTTTGGTCATGTTGAAAATCACAACCAAGCCTTAGAATATAAAAATAAAATAAGTTCATAGCACTATTTAAAATGTTCCTGTGCAAAAAGTTCTTGGTAGATTCAAATCAAGTACTTAGATTAAAATTAGATTAAGGTTTTAGCTCTTCAAATATGAATCTAATATATGTATGTGTGTGTATACATACATACATACATACATACACACACACACACACACACACACACACACACACACACACACACACAAATATATATATATATATATATATATATATATATATATATATATATATATATATATATATATATATATACACACACACACACACACACACACACACACACACACACACACACACACACACACACACACACATATAAATATATACATTTACATACATATATATAGATATATATGTATATATAATAAAAGGTTAGTAAAAAATCATTTTAACAAAAAATCAATAAAACCAGTTATTCTTCATTCTAAGTAAAATTTATTGGGCCTACAACCTTAAGCACAAAGATCCAATGTTAACATCTTAGATGAGGGAAAACTAGAACCATGAATAAATATGCTAAACAAACTAGGTTTGGGTGATCTCTAGATAAAAATAATGTGCAATCATGCTAATAATACTCTGATAAAGTGAATTTGTAATTTCAAAATATAAATTTGCACAATTTGACATAGTGGTCCCCATGTTTTAGAAATGGGGGTATGTTGACCTCAACAACACCTAGTTTTCTAAAGCTTACTCAAGTAGGTACTTATTTTACTTTATTCAATCCATAGTTTTAAGCTATATATACTAAGAAAAAAAACTATTTTTTCTCTATTCTTCTAATAGAATTTTATTATTGGTTCTTGCTTAGTTATTTATTAATATATCTGAGTTCTTTATATCAATTTTTTTCTCCTTGATATTTTTTGGGATATCTTACCTCTAGTTAGCATTCTTTTGAATAATGTCTTATCTTTTTTTGGTTTGAAAATTGCATTTTTCTTCTACACTTTCAAGGCATTTTATTTATGTTTATTTTCATCTTGAGATTTTTTTTGGCACTTTGATTACACATGGATTTCAACTGTAATGCCCCTTCTAGCTTATAATGACTTCTCTTTAATAAATGTTTTTTTGGTTCGTTAACCTTTGGGTTACTCTCCTCTTCTAGGTTTTTTTTAAATTTTATTTTCATCTTCATTCCTAATTTGTCCCACTTGGATAGTTCCCTTCTCTTTCAATTAATTCACCTAAATCAGTTTATTGCATTCAGATCAGTTATCTTGGCATTCAGTTTGAAGTGCATTTCTTTTGGTTTTTTCTTGTGGGCTTCACTTTTCTTGATTTTCATGATTTTAATTTCTATACATCCATATGTGTTTATATTCCCTTTTAATGTAATATAATTCTTTTACATTATTTCTAAATTGTGTTCCTTTCTTTAGCTTATTCTATCGTGTGATTAGGATTTTTCATTTAATGCATGCTTGCACTTGGATTTTATTTGTTTGGGTGATGAATCATGAAGTGTAGGATGTTTATAAAAAAATTATTCAATATGATTAAACATTAAAAATGCTTGCATTCCATTAACTAATATTTATCTTATTCAATCACTTCAACAAAACAAAAATGTTATCTTATTCCACAATCCACGTGGAAAGGTTTTTTTTGTTGAACCTGATTCATGTAACATTTTTTATTTAAGCAATAAGTTTAAATTTTTTATTTTTTTCAAATCAAAAATAAAAGTTTGTTTTATTTACTCATAATATTTATACCATAAAATTTATTGTTTGAATTTTGTAAGTACATTCTTGCAAGTTTTTTTATACATTTCAATATTAAAAAAATAAATAAAAATAAGAGAGCTTTGTTTATTTTTAATGAGCATAGTAAAAATATTTTTAAAGTGAATGAGATTAGTTTTTTGAAATAAAAAATATTTAAAAGTAAACTCCACTTTTCTTTAATTCCTTTTTATAAAACTAAAACATAAGTCTTTTAATTTTTTGTAAGTTTTTTATATGAATTTCAATATAGACTTTATTTGGATTTTTTTAGTGTGGACTTACATTTACAAGATAATTTCATCTTTTAGATTTATATTTGAAGTACCAAAAATTATTGAGATAGTCATTTTTGTTTTGACTTTATGACTTATTTTAGTTTCTAATTTTATGTTTTTTTTGCAATTCTCAAACCGTTGACAATTTTTGTTTCTCCCTTGTCCCCTTTATTGCACTTCAGCAATAACTCATATTTTTGGCCTTCTTGTCCCTCCTCCATGTGCACTAAGTTTTTAGTGATTTTTTACACATTTTATTTCCTAAAATGGGTGATATTTTGAGGCACAATGACTCAATTGTTTCTAAAATTTAAACTCACAACCACCAATTACCAGTAATTAAAATTGCATATGAAATACATATATAGGTTTAAACACTCAATGCATATCATAGATGGCAAGGACCCCAAACTTGATAAAAATAATACTACAATCGACAGCCAAGAGAAATGGAAAGCAAAAAATGAAGAGACCTTAGGGTTTATTGTCATGGATATGACCCAGAAATTGCATGTACACATTGATGGTTGTATCCTTACATCCAAATCTTGGTCTAGACTTTAATCTATTTATGATGTTATGAATGATTTCAAAACTATCGATGAATTCTTAAATCAATTACATTATTTGTATTTTTAATTAATTGGTTAAAGTGTTAAACTTTTAGATTTGAATTTAATTCATATTATCATGAAAAAGTGTTTTTCTAGACCTTTTTCATAAATTTATTACAAGTGTTCACTCACAACTAGCATTTCCTAATTTATATTCTTAGTTGACATTTGATTTATTTCTTAGTTTGTTGTATCAAGAAGAACACAAGTTAATTAAATTTGGTAGTGTTAATACTAATGGACATGTTTTTATTTATAAACGTCAACAAAATAATTGCAAAGAACATGGTATGTCCAGTCATACACATGACAAAGAAGATCATAAATATATCTTCAAACCTAAGAAAAAGTTAAGAGTGTAATTACTGTGATAAAACCATAAATGATGAATATAATTATTTTAATAAGAAATGTGATATTAAAAATTAAAAGCGTAAGGTCAAAGATAATGTTATCACTAGGAACACTAAGACTCAAAACAAATAAAAGTGTAATACTAGAGTTATTTTTCCTTATGGTTTTTGTGTTTGTCTTGTTGAATGGATCATTAATTATGGTGCTACTAAACATATGAATTCTAATAAAAATATATTTACTTCTTTAGAACAATATTTTTCTAATAATCATTTAAGTCTTATAAATCATGTTTATTACAATGTTGAATCTATAAGAAACTATTAAAATCCCTAATGGTGAATTGAATGATGTCATGCTTGTTCTTGTATTAAAATTGAATTTGATTTTTATTCATACACTATGAAAAAATGACTATAAATTAGAATTATTTAATGACACTTGTTATGTCAAACTACCAAGCAATATTTTCAAGTAGTTATTACTATTTTTTTATGTAATGATAACTTGTTCAAATCTAATGGATTCCTTTCTTCCTCGTTTGCTCATAATTTTTTTTATTGTATTGATGCTAAATTATGGCATGAATGATTAGGATTTATTAATTACCAAATTATTTCACTTATGCATAAATTCAATATGGTGTAAGGATTTCCTAAAATTCCATCCATTGATTATGTTTGTAGTGGATTTATGGCTAGTAAAACTCATAGAGAATTTTTTCCTAAGAATCAATCTTAACATTCTAATGAAAAGCATTATTTAGTTCATAGTGATCTCTTAGGCCCTATGCAAATTCCTTATATTAACGGTGAAAATTATTCTTTAAAAATTTTTGATTATTTTGATAGATGAGTTTGGATTTACTTATAGAAAAATAATGATCAAGTTTTAGACACTTTCATTGAGTTTCATGCTTTCATTGAAAAGCAATCTAATTGTTCTTTATGCGTATTATGGATTGATAATGGAACTAAATATGTTAACAGTTATTTTCATGTATATTTTAATCAACATGGTATTAAAGATGAAAAAATTATTTCTTACACTATTGAGCAAAATGGTGTTGCTAAACATAAACATACGACTATCACTAAAATGGATAGGTTTATGTTGCATGCTAAAAATATGCATTATAAATTTTTGGCTAAAGATATGTATTGTGATATATATTTATTTAATAGTAATCCCACTAAATCCTTTTAAAATATTACCATTGAATAATCTTGGAGTGGTACACAACCTAATTAAAATCATTTACATGTTTTTAGATGTGATGCATTTGTTCATATTCACACAGAAAAATAAAAAAAGTTAGATTCTAAATCAAAAAAATTTATATTTGTTGGTTGATGAATCCTCCAAATCTTATAGGTTATATGATCCTCAAACTAATAAAATCAAGATTAAAATGGATGTTAGAATTTATGAAAATGGTGTACTTTATTTTACCTCAAATTTATATTCTCTTGATATATTTTTTGCTTCTTTCCTTTTGAATCAAGTGATGACCATAATGCTATTTTTGTTCCTACAATTCCTTCTCCTTCTAGTATTGCTCCACCAAAATCTATGACTAAGTTGGTCAAGAATAATTTAGAATCCTTTATAATTGATGTACATCTTAATGATACTCATATAACTAGGCAACAAGTTTGTAATTATGATTTCATGTCTAAACTTATGAACAATAACAATCCTTAATCACAAAAAAAAAGCTCAAAGTCACCCTCATTGGGAAAATCCAATGAATTATGAATACAACCCTATGATTTACAATAAAACTTGGGACTTAGTCCCTCTCCTTAAAGGTAATCATTTAGTAAGTTATAAATGGTTGTTTAAAATTAAGTTCAATTCTGATAATCAAATTGAAAAATATAAAGATCTATTAATTGTTAAAGGTTTTTCTTCAATTGAAGGAATTGACTATAATAAATTTTTTGTACATGTAGTTAAGATGCCTAGAATTAAAGTTATTTTAGTTTTAACTGCTCAAATGCTTTGAAATGTTTATCAAATGGATGTTAATAGTGATTTATCAAATAGTGACTTGCATTAAGAAATCTACACGTCTCAACCTCCTAATTTTTTTAAGAAAGATGATGAAAATATTGTTTGAAAATTAAACAAATCCATCTATGGTTTAAAACCATATCCTCAAGAATGGTACTCTAAAATCTATAGTTTTTTCATATGTCAAGGCTTTACTTTTAGTTTAAATGATCTTAATATTTTTGTCAAAAACACTTTAAATAGCATAGTTATCATTATTTTGTAAATTCATGACTTAATCATAACTGGTAATAATAGTTAAATGGTTGATTTCACTAAAAATTATTTAAATAATACTTTTGAAATGATATATTTGAGTCTTTTACATTAATTTTTAGGCATTCCATTTTGGCAACCAAAATATAACATTTCCATTTCTTAATCTAAATATGCATATTACTTGTTGTCTAGGTTTAATATATTAGATTGTAAACTTGTTTCTACCCCTTGTGAGGTTGGTGTAAAATTAAATCGTAACATGAAAATTAAAAATTTTGATCCAACTCTCTATAGGAAATTGGTTCATAGTTTGAATTACCTTACTCATACTCCTCCTAATATTGTCTTTTCTATTAGATTGATTTCTTGTTTTATGTCTAAACCTCAAACTACTCATTTTTAAGTTTCTAATATTTTTCTTCATTATATTAAAGGTACTCTAAATTTTGGCATTGGGTATACATTGAATAACACTTTTTTTTTCGTAGGTTATTTTGATTTTGATTGGGTTGGTGATCCTAATGATTTTAGATCCATAAATGGTTATTTTTTATCTTTGATTCTAACACAATTTCATGAAATAGTAAAAATCAAATTAATGTATCCTTATCTTCCATTGAGGTTGATTATAAATATTGTAATCATGATTCCAATAAAGTTATTTGGATTCGAAGACTTGAATATTTGGGCCACCCTCAACCTTAGGCTATTCCAATTTTTGGTGATAATCAAAGTGTTATTACATTAGTAAAATATTTTGTTTTTCATGCAAGGTCCAAACACATTGATATTCTATATCACTTTAAGTGCAAACCTTTAAAGACAATCAAATTCTTCTCTTTTTGTCCTACTCATGAGCAAATGGCTAATATTTTTACTAAGCCATTATGTAAAGATTTTTTTTAAATATTTTGTAATATGTTAAGATTGAAGGAAGTTCTCATCAAGTGGGAGAGTTAGTAATGTTTCCTCCTTTCTTTTTTGTTTGTAAACCCCTAAATAAAGTTTAAGGAGTATTATAATTAAACTATATTTTGGATAATTTATTTATCCTAAGTTTCATTTGTGTATGGAATTTTTATTTATGTGAATTATAAACTCACATAAATTCAGATTCCATGAGGTGCCACTCACCTCTTTGTTCCCTTTTAGGTTTTAGGAGTTACTATAATAAGTAAATCCTTCCCCCACTTGACACACATAAAGGAGGATTGTAAGATAATCATGGGATTATTTATAACTCCCATTTTATTCTTCTTGATATATTAAAAGAGCCTTCCTCTCTTCATTTCCACACTATAATTTTGAATCTCTCTCTTCTCTGAAATTCATGTTGCTTCTAAAAGTTGTAATTGTGGATATTTTTGGTGACAAGACTTCTTATAGACCACATGGGTTTTTGTCAGATATATTTGGTTTTCTATTTTAAATTTCTTGTCTCATTTATGATTGCACCTTGAGAGGTATTATTATTTCTTGATTTCATTTATTTCTATACTTTTAATGTCATTGATGAACATTTTTTTGAATAATTCCTTCAAGACACATGCTCAATTATCACCTGAGCATGATTGACCATCCTCCCCACAACAAACAAAAGTTGGCATAGAGGAGGAAAGTGACCCTCAGGGGAAGGTATATCTACAAGTAAGAAAGAATATCCTAAAGGGACTACTGATGCCTCAGTTGATGTAAATAGTGCACTCTCCTATAATTTCTACTAGGGTTTTATTCTATAGAAGTCAACATTTAGAAACATTTTATTTGGCACAACTTCCCCCTTTGACTATGGTCTAGTCAATAGTTATCCCTACATTTCTACATTATTATCTTACATTAATATCTTCCAAATTTTAAATTTTGCCACCTTTATCCTCTATGACTATGCTTTATACAATCCTAATGTCTACATGTCCTACCTCTCATACCATATACACACATTCACATTCTATTATTGTAATCAGCTCATCCCACACTCCATCCACTTATATATGGAAATAACTTGTGACTACCATGCCATTCATGGTTACCTATAAGATCAAGCCCAATAACCCTCGCGTTTGACAACCAAATATTCTACTAGATTAAACAACCACTTATCAAATGGGGTATTCTACATAGAAAATCAAATGAGAGAAAGGAAAAATGTAAAATAAGGACAAAAGAAGTAAAGTTTTTATTCACGTATTGGATAGTGATGAAGAATATAATAGATGGGGACTTAAAGAGAAGTAGGTCTATGAAATAGAAATAAATCCTAAGGAGAAAAAAATTATTTGAGAGAAAAGAAGAAGATGAATATGTAGACTCATAAATATTAGGGGAATATTAATGGATATAATAAGGAAAGGATCTTAAAGGCCATACATTAAAATAATATTCATGATCCATATTTTAATAATTTCTTACTCTCTCACTTAAGCATCTTCAACCTCAAATCTAAGTCTCTCCCCTAAAACCATTGCTTTGACATCCTCTGCTCTAACATATGCATCTTCTACCAGCTCATGTACAAATATTCTCACTAAAGAGTAAAAGTATGATTTGAATAAGGTAGTGTCATCCATCTCTTCTTATATTACTATTAAATTTTCTCAAATGTTTAATTTGACATCTATTATCACAAATATTACATCCCACTCTCCTTTTGAGTCTTTCTATATGTATTGTAAATAAACATAGACATTTTATCCCCATGTTCACATTGAGCATATTGATCAACAAGTTTATGATTATTTAGGTCTAGTCTTTAATCCTTTATATCCTTTTATTCATTTAATGACTACCTCAATAACATCTAGTCTTGAAGATCCTGAAAAGAATGTTGATTTTGAATATTTTGTTAGTCTCTATCTTTAACCCTTGAGCCCCACCAAGGACATCCAACCAATTAATAAACTCTAACTAAATCCTCCATAATTACTATCATTATAACTATGGGTAAACTAGATATGTAGTCAAGACTACACCCTAGAAGATTCCTTTAGAATGGATCAAGGTCACTCCACTTTCCTAAATCCCCATACAAATAAGTGCTTCCATGATTCCATTCAGTTTCATACCACCTTCCACTACTCTAGACACAAATCAACTAAAATATTAGGGATAAATCATCATGCCTTCTTGGGTTAAGGAGTTATAATAAATGAATAAGTATAGAATGGGCTTGGTCCTCACTGAATTACCTATGATAAGTACTCACTTGGATAAAATAAGTGGTACAATTCAGAGAATAAGAAAGAGAAAGGGAGTGGACAACAATGCAAGAGAATAAATAACATTATAATAAAATTAAAATATATCTCCCTTTTCTACTAAACAAAACAAAAGCCCAAATTACCATATAGAATATACATAGGAATTTTTTCCTTTTATAGACATAGTAGGGGGTGCAATGAAGGAAATATATAGAAGTTTGGATCAATCTAAAAAAATAATATTCAAGCAGTAGATAATTTAGGCTCCTAGATATATTGTAGAGAATGTACAAAATGCAACCACTAAGATATATGGAATTTTGAAGAAATTAACTCTTATAAAGGTGAGTTACAACCTGAATGGGGAAAAATAATAATGTTTTGGAACCAAATAAAGTAAATTTAGTAAATACGTAACTTCTTGGTTCAAATCATAAATAATAGTGGATATAATCATTTGAATTTGATAACTTCACATGATGCAACTTAGGCCTTAAACTATGTAATTCCAAAGAGAGATTGTGATTTTTAGTGGCACACTCAGATGAGTGATTTGATAACCTATTTGGTAGGTGAAAAAAATTAGGTCATTAAGATTTTGAAAGATACGAGGATCACTAGCATGATAATGTATATAGGGAAATTGATAAATAAGACTAATTTTGATGCACTTCTTAAAGCAATTGTAGATACTTTCAAATCAAAGGTGGAAATCAACATGTATAAAAACATCAAGGAAATTATGTATTTTATCAATTTTGTAAATGAAAAAGTGACTAAACTAGAGGCACTCAAGGTAGGACTCAATTACTTTGAAATTAAGCATCAAATTTTGATGAGAGAAATTGGTAAAATATTCAAACCCTCTATGCTCAATTTTGACGTTATAAATAAAGAATTTGAGGTTGCTTATGCAATATTCCAAAAACTTAAGGATGATCAGGGTGATTTAAGGATAGTGCCTTCCACATTAATATTTCACCCTCAAAGGCAAGGTTGTTTCATCAAGTAGTGCATATTCCTCCTTAGTATACTACTAGCTCTTCATGTACAATACTTATATCAACTTTAATTATCAAGACAAATTCATAGTCTCTTTATTATTTGGGCACTACCAAGTTAGCAACATAGTTAAATGTAAATGTATAACCTCTGATGTATTCTATTTTTATGAAGACTTAGGTCCTTGTTCTATTTATGCATTCATATATTTATATTATAACTATGTAGTTCTAGCCAACTATTCTATTTTATATCCTATACATGCATATTGTGAATGAGTCCTAAAATTGAAAATTATAGTTTTATACTTATATTAGAGGATGAGGCATCCCCTCCTTAATAGTATATATACTTGTATCTTCTGATTCCAAGAGGAAGATAATTTTGGCTCTTAAGATTAATAAAAAATTTTGAGGATTATTTTGAAAATTATCTTTATTTGCAAACATTATTATTCTCCAAATCTCATATTTCATTGAAGAAGGTCAATCATTCTAGTAATTTAGTCTATAAGCTATCTATGGGTGTTTTCTTTTAATACAATTATTTGAATTAGGATATTGCTAATTTGGATGCCTTCTGTGTGATAATTATAATCTCCCTTTATAGATATGTAATTGTCATCTTAAAAATACAAAAACCTTTGGTTATGTGCATAAATTTCAGTATATTTTACTTCCTTGTATTCCTTAATATATTTGTGTGTTTTGTATGTTATTATCAACCTATAACAAACACTAGTTCTCAGTCACTTATCCAACTTATGGTTCTGACTCCACTTTATAAAAATTTCATTTATCTTCAACCATCATAACCTCCTTTCATGCCCTACTATTCTTGTTATTTTGAACTTCATTATTATTTTGTCCACTTTAGGTTATACTCACCATCATTAGACCCATATCAATTAGGTCTATACTCATGTCATCTCTGAATCATCTAAGGTAAATAATTACTTTGATTTCCACTATTCTACCACTAGGTTGTTTACAAAACCCAATACCTTGCAATTCAATGCCGTGGAGCTAATAGTTATTCATAAATCCTAAAACATTAGAGGATACATTGTAAGGTTACCTAGTGTGCATATAATCCACATCAACAAGAATTTATCTAATTCTAGAAGTATGGACCCTTTTAGTTTCTTTGAAAATGTCACTTGATTTTCACTAGATATATCTAGAAGAATAATAATGCCCACCTTAGATATTGACCTTTTATTCCGGCCTTGGAAATTTATAGAAAAGTTATGTCAAATAAAGGTTTCTTGAGAGGACCAAAGTCCCATTCATATTACCCAAAAATAATATCCCATATTCTTCTACATACAATGACCATATCTTTGTTATTTCATTTAGCTACTTTCATCCCTAGAGATGTGTATGATTTTTTAAAAACCATGAGAAGTATATTCCTTCATTTTCTCCCTCAAGAGGTAGGACTAATAAAGAACACATAAAGGTTATTAATACTACTTTGGGGATACTAAATGTAACACATATAGACATGGCATGTATACTCTCCCTCTTTAATTTTTAATATGTTTCTTATGACTAGTTTGTTAATATCCCTAAAAAATTGATTGCATATTGGAATTAATGCCAAAATACCTTTATAGCATAATTTGGATAGGTCACTGGAGTAAGAATTATATACCAACACTTTGAAAGCATGTGGAGATAATCTACAAAGATAATAATAACCTTTAATACTAGATTCTAAAATATGTATAGCTGAGTTGATTTTGGCTATAAAGCCACCAAAGCATTAACCCTCAAAATACATAAAAATTCTCTAGATTCCATGATAATTATCTTCCTCTACATAGAACCTAATATTATTACATTGTCCTTATCCTATTCTAAATCTATTAATATTTATAAATATTTTAATCATAAGTAACAAGATTTGGATCCACTCAATATTGGTCCTAATTTTCCATCCCTTAACCCCATTCCAAATTCTAATCATAATCTTGTGGCTGAAAATCAGAACCAAGAGTACATCTAATTACATTTATCTCGTTCTTCACCCAACTAGAATTTTAAATTCTTGAACAATCATGTTTTTGCATATAAATATTAAAATCAAAATCAATCATTGATACCATTCAATATTGCTAGTACACAAAATGTTACTTTTATTCTAAAAATGAAGAATTATATGGCATCTAGTGAATGGTATAGAAGTTAAGAAATGATTTTTTGAGCATGTAGAAATGGTTGATAAACACCTTGGGTAAAAACACTAATAAAAATTATCTATATCAAAGATACAACATGTATTTCAATAGATCCATAAAAAACATAGTGTAGAAAACACCTAATAAGGTGCCTAAAATAGACATTATATAAGTATCACTCCCTAATTGGTGTTGAATCCACAACATACTGCAATAGTGAACTAGACTGAATAGAGTTATGCCCAACCTTAAATATTTCCTAAAAATAATTTGAAATAGAAGAAAACTTTGTAAATCATCAGAGTCATCTTCTTCTACTCCTCTAGGTCTTCCCAACATAAAAATGGTCTTTGAGACATATCCCTTTCCATTTCTATTAGAGGACAATAATGAACCTAAAGATACTATATATCAAATCCATGCCTTATATAATTTAAATATAAATAAGTATAACTTGAGGAATAAACAACCTACTACTACTTTAACCCATCCAAATAATAGTGACACCACTCCTTTGGATCCTAAGGCCAAAAATAATCTAGCCCCTCCAAAGGGTAATGATTAGTTGTAGAGTGTAGAGCCATAAATAACAATTAGGTACAATATCATTCAATATGAATAAGATAAAGGAAAATATTAGTATTCATGAGTTACTTCAAATCACTAAATAAATAGATTTTTTACTCCCATCCTTGACTGAGAGAGCTTCCTTTCACAAAACAAAAACTACACATACAAATATGGTCATTTATATGGAAAACCTTGAGGTACCACTATTTTTTAACCATCATAATGTTCACAAAGAATGTGAATTATTTTTTTGTTGAATAAAATGCCTTGGTTAATGTGATTCCCATAGTTTTATGCAAGATATTGGGTTTGACCCTAGACCAAACTAAAAGAGTGGTCCTACAACTAGACAAATCTTATGTCCCATATTTTGGGGAGTTGAAAAATACACACATATAGATTGCCTCTAATCCACATGTAAAACATTACATAGACAATCTGGTCATTGACATTCTTGAAGCATATGTCTTACTATTGATTTACAATTGGTCAAATAAACTAAATGGATACATGGTTATAGACTTACCACACATGTGGCTACCTTATAAATGGGTAGGTAATCATATTTAGGTAGACTAAGAACCAAATATGAATTAAATAATAAAAAACTAAAATTATGAGAATGAGAAGGTTGTCTTTGTATCCTCACATGTAGGTGTATATACATTCACTATCAGAGAAGAAATTCATGAATAATAATTTTAAGGTTCTTCTCAGTTATGGACCCACCATATCAATGTATCTATATAAAATCAAAGTTTAGGTGTTGGTATATCTTTGATTGACCCATATGGGAAATCATATCTAGCCATATATATATTTAAATTTTATTCCACTAATAATTGAGTCGAGTATGAAGCTCTATTCCTTGGTCTATATTTCAAACTGAAACATAATGTTAAGCAGTCACAGATATTCAATGTTTCAAAGCTAGTTTTCAACTACATCATGAATAAATATCAATGTAAAATCACTTTTTTGAATAAATAAAAATATTATATATGGGATTTAATCAAACATTTCAAAGCATTCAACACGAAATCCATCACAAAGGAAGAAAATTGGACATCAGATTCACTAGTAGCTTTAGCTACCAACTTGGCACCACTCCATGAATCTAAGAATCATAAATTATCTATGGACTTGGTTCCTTTTCCTTCTATCCTAGATAATGTGGATAACTTCCATGTGTTTTATGATGATCAACAAATCATGTAATTCATGAATAGTGTTGAAACATTTGAATCCCATATAATAGATGAGAAAGATGTTCAACCTATGAATATAAAAGATTTAGGAGAAGATGACATCCTAAAACTAAAAGAGAACCACATTCCTAAGGCAATCGTCTCACTAGAATGATATATCAACTTGGACCCATAAGTAAAAAATAATACATAGTCTAAGGTCACTTAATCTGATTTTATTAAAAAAAACTTGGGGTCTAGTCAATACCCTCAATACATAAACATTGTCCTAAGTTGTACTAAAAGTGAAAAAAGTTTAAAAGTATATTGAATAATTAAAAATATAAGATCACTTAGACATATGAAAATGTGAAGTTATTTTATCCCAAAGTCATCAAACACACTATCCCACTAAAGCTAAAACATAGTACATTCAGGTAGTGATAAAGGACAATAAATCTAATTTTTGAGATCCTTATTCAGATGTAGGTGGAGAAGATATTGGATGCTAAGATTATTTTTACAATTAGACATTTTACTTGGGTATCTAACTTATTTACTATTAGTAAGAGGAATGGATAAATTAAGCTATGTGTTAACTTCATAAATATGAATAGAGTATTAGAAAGGATAATCATAATTTACCCTCTTTGGATGAGGTGATCTAGATGGTTAGTGGATTTGAGATGATATATTTACTCAATGGATTATTAGGCTATAATAAATTGTTGGTAGAATTATAAGATATAATTAATACTTCCTTCACTAAAAATGGAGATATTTTGTGTGCAAAATAATGCCTTTGGATCAAATAAATGTAGGATCAACTTTCTAGTGAGCTATGGACTTTTCCTTTCAATGAGTTGTTAGCAAGTGCATCATCATCTACATGGATAACCTAATAGTGATTTCAAAGGATACAATTGATCATATATACCATATACATAATGTATTTTTTAGATGCAGAAGATATGAAGTATCACTCAATCCACAGAAAGTAGCTTTGGAGTCACTAAAGGAAAGTTGTCAAGCCATGTCATTACCAAAGATAGGATTGTTAATCTAGGTATTTATTTTCTTAGATTTATTTATTTGAGAATATTATATTTTTTTACATGGATTTTTCCTATATTTTAGGGATATGCTTGATTAGGTAAAGATAGTGTGTCATATATGTCATAGGTTTGACTAGAAAACTATGATGTAACTCCATTGACTAGCTATTTTCGGCACTTACAACCACCTTTTATTAAGGAGTTATATTTATATTCTAGGAGTTATTTGACCACAATTTGAAGAGTTACTTGCTCTCCTATATGTATTTTCTACTTGAGCCTAACTCTTTTAATGAAAATTTGGTTTTCTCCATTTGACTTGTCTTGTGCAAATATCTCTTTTGTGATTTAAATTTTCTATAGCTCTATGGTGGTGTGTACTCACTTTTTATCTCATGTAACCATTCAACCTTCACATTCACCTTATCCATAATAAATCAAAATCTTATATGGTATTAGAGCAACCCATGGTAAACATTTGTCTAGTTAGTCACTGCTAAGATTTCTATGAAATATTGAGATTTGTTACATAAGTAGGATTGTATATGTATATTATTTTTCATTAAGATATATCCATTAATTTTATCATAAATTTGTATGCTTTGTAATTTTGGTGTATGGAATCTATTTAGAGATCTAATGTATTTGTAGTTTGATCAACTTCACTATGTCTTGGAAGAGGGATTTTATACTTGAGGAAACACATTTTCCATCACATTGCCTTTTATGTGGCTTCGTGGTTAAGATTTGATTTTTCATTGATTTCCCTTTATTTTCCATCCACTTGTTTAAGCTATTACTACTCTCTAACCATAGGGAATCATAAATTTTTTTTTCTAGGTTTAGTGAACCTTCATCTTAGCTTTCCAAATAATTTTGATTTTTTTAATTTCATTAATAAATTCAAAATTTATCAGATTTTTAGTAACTACTACTCAAAAACAAAACTCAAATCTTATAGTTTAGAGATTATTTCTAATTTTTTTTTTTTTTTTTTAAACAATATATTGTGGGAGGATTGAATAAGACTTTTATTTTTTTGATGAGGTCTAACATTTAATTATGGTTATATTGATTGGATGGAAGGATATGTTCACTCCCTTTCCATTTGTAAATTTAAACTTTTAGTGAAAATTCATTAAATAGGCCATTAATGATGGGAAATATATTTTACTATAATTTTTGATCGACAACTCATAATTGAGTGCCATCTTTTTTGAAATTTTATGTTTTTTATCCTATTTAAATTGATATAATTTATTTTATAAATTCATTTAATTTATAAAGTTCCATATTTTTAGGGTCCATTACTTGGCCTACTTCTCATACTTATACACTCTTGGACAGATTATAGGTTGAGCCTGACATCATCATCTTGTTTGAAAAAATATGTCTTTTATAAAACATGAACTAATTTCTATAGACACACTATTAGATGAGTCTGACATATTTTGAACATGCATTTACAACATTTTGGGGATTCACCATTTCATACTTTAGGGGGTCCACTTTTTTCTATGTCACTTTCATTTCTGCTTTCACCTTCATTTTTACAACTACAATTTGTACTACTAATACAAATTATTTATAAAGTAATGGATTCAAGTTCAATCAAATCACTAATTAATTTTAACTATCATGAATGGAAAATCAATATGAAAACCATTCTAAGGAGGAAGGGTTTGTATAGGATAAACATGGGTGATGAAACTAAACCAAGTATAGATGTAAATATAGTTAAGTGGTATAAATTTAGTGATGAATCCTATGGGATATTATGTCTTTATATAGTACACGATTTCTTATTTCAATGAGAGACTTCCAAATCACATCATGATGTATGGACCATTCTAGGTAAACTATTTGGAGATAAAGATGTGATGAGAGGTCATGATCTAGAAAATTAACTCATTAGCATAAATCCTTAAAACTTTGAGACCTTTCATGATTTATTCACTAAATTCAATTCCTTGAGATTTTATTTGAAATAATGTGGGATAAATAAATAAGATGACAAACTTATTCTTTCTATACTCTCTAAACTAGGTCCTTACTATTCAATCTTCATCTCTACATCCCATGCCACTAAAAGTTATTTGGGCATTACATGGAAATTATCCACTTTAGATGATTTAATTACCTATTTAACTAGAGAGAAATACAATTTATTCCATATGGGCACATTGAAGTCCACAAAACTTCAAGCCCTAATTATTGAGAATGGGAAAGTAAAGACTTCAAACAAAGATAATAAGAATAAGAATCAAGATAAGAAGAAAAAATCAACCTATTCCAAAACCAATAATGAATCCTCCTATTATAATGACAAACCTAATAAATATAAGGTTAAGTGTGCCTACCATAAAAAATGGGAAAAATGAAAACAAGTGCATGAAATAGAAAGTGGATCAGATAACTCATCTCTTCGAGAAGAACAACATAGATGTTCTTGACACCATCATGAAAAAATCATCTATCAAATATTATAATAAGGAAAAGGCAAAGTGGATACAGAAAAATAGGGAAAGGCTCTTGTAGCAGTTTTAGCTTTAACATCTTCATGGGTTATTAGTTTAGGTGTTTTTCACCACATGGGCTATTCACTAGTTGAGTTTTCTTCTTTAAAGCCTTATAGAATTTATTTCATATATTTGGGTAATGAAACTTATGTAATAGTTGCATGGAGAGTGTCTATTGAAATTGAAGTAAGAACACTCAAAAAAATTATAAGTGGCACTTCACATTCAACCAATCTCCTATCAGTGTATCAAATCACTCATATAAGCAAAGGCATGAGGGTTATGTTTTTACAAGATTCAGTTATCATTAGGGAGTTGAATAGTGATTATACAATGGAAATTGGTGGGAAAAATCACCAAGATAGGTTATACACCTCACATTTAGCACTTGATTCTTCTCTAACTACATTACTGACTCATTTAGATGGAATTAGCAAATTATGGCATGAGTGGTTTGTCCACCTTAACTAATGATACCTTGAACAACTTAGAAAAAATGACATGGTCATAGGCTTGCCTTGACTCTAATTCCATAAGGGACTTTATAAGGGTTGGTGTTTTAAAAAGCATCCTAAAGCAAAATTTAACAAAGGCAAATATTGTAAGGATTCACAAGCATTAGTGTTAGTACATAGTGATGTATATGGGCCTTTTCCTAGTCAATATTTTATAAAGCTAAGTAAATTATTACTTTCATTGATGATTTCTTGAGATATACATGAGTCTAATTTCTTAAGCAAAAATTTAAAGTGTTTGAATATTTTCAAGACTTCAAGTCTCTTATTGAGAAATAATCTAAGAAATCCATCAAGGTTCTTCGAATTGATAATGGAGGTGAATATGTTAGTAATATATTTAAGAAATTTTGCACCATAAAATGGATTGATTTGTAGTGGATAGTTATGTAGATTCCTTCATAGAACAGAGTTACAAAAAACAAGAATATATCCTTGAAAGATATGGCTAGATGTATGATTCAATTTAAGTCCTTGGCACTTTAGTATTAGGTTGAAGACATTAATTATGCTTGATATATTAAGAACAGGGTTCACAAATGTTTGAAAGGCATAACTCCCTTTGAATTTTGGCATTGAAGTAAACCTAAAGTTGATAACTTTAGGGTTTTTAGATCTCCAACTATAAGAGGTATATTGAATAAGATACACAAAGCTATGAAACCTTAATCCAAGCCTTGTATCTTTTCATGTTATCCATATGGTGTCAATGGGTATCACCTTCTATAGTTGAACACACATGATTTGTTCATAAAGAGAAATTTTCACTTTCATGAGAGTCCTAAATACTTAACACTCAACACTTGACACTTATTCTCTTTCATTAGATTCACTTAGACTTTATGATTCTTTTTCCATCTCAGATAATACAAAGTAGGTTCTTGAGCTAGGGTCTTCTTCTTCTAGTTTTGATAGTGAGGTTAATGATGGGGAGTCTTATAAATCCATATCTAGTCATGTTTCATAAGATAAGGAATCAACAACTATTTCACCCACATATAGGCCCATTTGGACTAGGCAAACACTTTAGAGTGCACACACTTTGGTAAGAGATACAACATATGATAGTGTACTCAAGTAAATTATCAAACTAGTCCACATTCTTTATTTTCTTTAGTTTAAAATCCATAAACATTTTGAGATGCTTCAAGCATACCTAAGTGGGATAATGCTATGTAGGAAGAATATTATTCCTTGATCAAAGTTCACACTTAGGATTTGACTTCATTTCTTAATGGAAAGAATATGGTTTGATGGAGGTGGATATATTAGACTAATTTTTTATTATATGGGTTGGTTAATAAATACAAGGTAGGATTGGTCACCAAGGATTTTTCATAGGTAGCTAGCTTTGATTACTTAGAGACCTTTAAACCTATTGCAAAGATGACTTCGATCCAACTCACACCAGCTATAGATACAACACATGGTTAGGATGTGTATTAGATGGATATGAATAGTTTTTTTCTTCACAAATACCTTGAGGAGGATATCTACATGGAGCATCTAACTGGGTTTGTTCAATATTCATCCTTAGTTTGTAGACTTCAAAAATCCATCTATGGCCTCAAACAGGCCCCTCAATCTTGGTATGCCAAGATGAATTCCTTCCTCTTTATTTTAAGTTTCACTAGGTGTCATTTAGACCCCAATGTATATCTCTTGTGGTAGGATGATTATTTACTAATATTAGTCTTTTATGTTGATTATCTATTAATCACCAAGAGTTACTCATTGTCTATTGTAGTAATGAAGAAACTCTACATGATAGATTTGACATGACAGACTTGGGTCTTTTGCATTACATCCTCAAAATCATGATTTCATAGTCTAATTCAGGGATTTCACTTTAACAATCCAAGTATACTCTCAATATTTTGGCTCAATTCCACATGGTTTATTATAAGCCACCTCCAACTCCCTTTTTATCAAGAGTCAAAGTTGAGGCTTGTTGTTCTACACCTTTGGTTAATGCCATTCAGTATCGATAGCTTGTTGGTAGCCTCATTTATTTGAATCATACCAAGTTTGATATTTCATATGTAGTAATCATTATTTAATTATTCATTCAAGATCCCCATGAGTTTCACTAGAAAGTATCCAAGTGGATACTCCACTACATTTAGGGCTCTTATAGATTTTGGATTCAGTGTAGATTTGGCATAAAGGTTAACCTCATTGGATTTTAAATTCAAATTGGGATAATGATACTAATAATTACAATTCCATTTTAAGTTATAATTTTTATTTGGGTTCTAGTCTTATCAGTTATTTTAGAAAGAATCAAATCACTATTTTTATATCATCTTTAAAGGTAGAGTATAGGGGAGTTGTTAATTCAACTACTGAATCATTTAGCATTAGGGGATTCTATCTGAGTTTTGCATTCCTCTTAGGCAACCCACCATAATCTATTGTGATAATCAAAACACCATACAAATATGTAGGAATATGGTTTAGCACCAGTGGACCAAACCATTGAGATTCACATGCATTTTATTTAGGAGATTATTCATGGTCAAGTCATCAAATTAGATTTTATTAATCTTTTGAACAAGTTAGAGATATCTTTACCAAACCCTTCATCAAGATCAAGTTAATTCATTTAAGATCTCTTCCTAGGGTTTGGTTTGCATCAACATCAACATCATCTTCAAGGGGGCCTTCTAGCCTCATCTCTTCTTCTATGTCTTTATTTTGGTGGAGTGTTTTTTCCTACAGGTTTTTTCCTTTTTCTCTACTTTATGAGAGATTGATTTATATTGGGTACTCAATCAAGCCTGGTTTCTATAACCCATTTTTATTTCACACTACCTAACTATTATGTGCTTATGGGGGATATTAATATAGATACTTATTTTATCAGATTTATTTATTTGGGAATATTATTTTTTCTCACATAGAATTTAATTATAGTTTGGGGATATGCTTGCTTATGTAGAGATAGTGTGTCATATATGTCATAGGTTTAACCAAAAGACTAGGATATAACACCCTTGGTTAGTTATTCTAGGTATGGGAGTTATTTTTATATTCCATGTACCTATGACCAACTTTTATGGAAGAGTTAGATTTATATTCCAAGGGTGATTTGACCACCATTTGTGGAGGAGTTACTTTCTCTCCTATATTTATGTTCTACTTGAGTCTGATTCTCTTAATGAAATGTTAGTTTTCTCCCTTTGATTTGTCTTATGCAATTCTCTCATTTTTTATTTGAATTCACTATAACTCTTTGGTGGTGTGCACTTGATTCTTGTCTCACATGACCACTCAACATTTGCATTCACCTTATCTAAATTATGTTTTGATAAATATTTCCATCAATCAAAAATTAATTTTATCTATCTCCAAGTTAACTCCTCCTAATAGTAATAAATAATTGAAGTTTTTATTTGGAAAGATAAACTTTTTAAGGAAATTTAATTATAATTTTTCATATATTGTCAAATACATTGAATACAATGTTTAAGCAAGATAATTAAATATAATGAAAAACATTAGCGAAAAAAGGTTTTCATGATATAAAAACTACCATTGCTCAAGATCTATTTCTAACCATTTCATACTTCACAAAATATTTATTCCTTTGTTCATTCACTTAAAAATATACCATAGCATTATTACTCACATAAAAGGTAGATGTAATCACCTAAATGTGGTATTTGGATGCTAAGATTATTGGTTGAGATAAACTATTCATATCTTATCCATAAACCTATCCTAGAGCCTTTATCACACTTTTTTAGCCATTATGTTGATGATAGACATCTCTAGTTATCCCAAGCACATTCCCAAAACTAAATTACTAAATCCTAACCCTTTGTGCCCAATAGCCTATTAGTTGAACACTAGTGCCATATTAAGTACACTAGAGCCACATGATGCTAGTGCCCCAAACATGGATCTATTGTCCCTTACCCTAACTCTCCCTAACATATATATTTTTAAATGTGCACCACTCCTAAGGTCAGCCTAAGCATATTTTATTATCCACATAAGTGATGGATCACTATCAATGTAGAATTATTAGACCTCTATCTAGTAGATGGAAAATAGATTCAAAAAGCCTATTTAAACAAAAAATGAGTTGATCAAAATCAATGTTATTAATCCCTATTCATCCCTACTTCTACACACTACCATCTACATCTACCTTAATCCCAAGTTTCAAATATTTTGAATCTCAAGCACACTCAAGGCATTCAAGACCACTATCATTCTAGCATTTACTTGTATTTACACCAAGTACTGGGTGAGAGAACTACATCAGGTTTGATTTCTCCTTAGAGTATTGGTATTATTGGCCAATTTGGTCCACATACCAAGATTTAACCTAGATAAAGAGGATAAGTAGAGTATCTAATGGAGTAGATGATCAAATGGCTTGAAATGCAGTCTAGAATTATAAGAGAGAAGATACAATAGGTCTTTATGGTGTTCATGGCATTTGGGAAACATGAAGAAGGTTTTCTTGAAGCCTTAGAGCCTTTAAGGGAGAAAACATGACTCGCACAATCCTAGAGAAGTTAGAGAATCATATGCACATCAGGTAGGGATGAATATATTATCCTAGTTATGAATTTCATAAATGTACTTGGGAAATTAATTCAAGCCAAAAGACCACATGGACATGATGTTCTTCATGCTAATAAGGTCCCCTATGAATTTTGTATCTTGATTTGTTCTCTATCTCAACATATAGTATTCCAAAGTTAAACTTATAGAGTAGGATGTGTGAATAGACATAAAATTTGGGCCTAAAAAAATATCCATTTGAATT
Source organism: Torreya grandis (assembly GCA_037957365.1). Taxonomy (NCBI): domain Eukaryota; kingdom Viridiplantae; phylum Streptophyta; class Pinopsida; order Cupressales; family Taxaceae; genus Torreya; species Torreya grandis. The sequence goes on along the minus strand of JARHVA010006131.1, from coordinate 791,600 downwards.
CAAATGTTTGAAGGTCGAATGTAGATCTAATAAGTATCAAAATTTCAAAAGCTTAAGTTAAGATCTAATAGTGAATAAGTGATCAATGATGTCAGTGGGTCCTAAAGATCTAACAACACACGTTCCATCATGCATTCATTAATCAATGGTGAGCATCAAATCAAAAGGTTAGCAGACACAAGATTGAACATGTTGATATAAAGTGTCAATATCTTGAGTACCTAAATAGAGATCTAATGGTGCACAATGACTTAAAAAGCTAGTGGGTCCAAGTAGATCAATAGTGCATGATCCATCATAAAGAAGAAGATTAATAATGAGCGAGAGGTCAACAAGTTAGAAAATCTCAAATAAAAATGCATAGTTACCAAGTGTAATAGCCATTTCAGCTACTAGATAAATCAATGGTATGTGTTCGAGCCATGCAAAGGAAGATCGATGGTATGCATAAAGCCAAAGAGTCAGCATATCCTGAGGATCAATGTAGAGCTACCAAGTGACACAATTTTGAAGGTATATCATAGATCAATGGTCAATTATGAAGGTCAAAAATGTCATGAATGGGGGGCCCAGATTAAGATCAGTGACTAAAATTAAAAGTCAAAATCTAAGGGACTTAAATGGAGAGTAAATGCAACCTAAGGTTGAACTAGAGCAAATATTTCAAGGGGATGCCATAAAGGCAGACATGTTGGATAAAGTATTTTTCCACCATGAGTAGGTAGAACACATAAATTCAAGATCAAAAATGATCTAAGTTACCAAGAGAAAACCATACAAAGTCATCTAATGCAATTAAAGCCTTGTAAAACTTTTCAAGAGCTTCCAAATGTAGATTTTGCATCTCATTCAAATTCAAGAAACCCTAGCCTATAGCTCTTCATTTGTAATTTTGACTATATTAAAACCAATATGGTGATTAGTTTTCATCCATTATATATATATATATATATATATATATATATATATATATATATATATATATATATATATATATATATATATATATATATATATATATATATATATATTCAAGATTTAAATGCAATAGTAGAATGGGGCTGTACAAGGAATATCAGAATGAACGTCAAGGAGTGAGCCCAAATAACTACTTGATAATGTGAAGAACATCAAGCATGATTTAGGAAGATAATGGGGCATTTAGTATTCCAAGGTCATTAGTAACCTATTCATGTATCATGGATTATGACTTGACATTCATATATTGATGCTAATTGATCAAAGGTGGCTGGGTCACATTTACTAATGTCTATTTACCTAGTTCCCTCTCTCTCATCCCATTATATTATAAATTCAAGACTTGAGCTCTTATTTTTCATCCCTCAGCTTGATATAGTGAAGCTCTAACAAAATCACATTGTAAAACTCTTTTTGAAGAAATATAATACATCTCAGATTATAGTTGAAAACTAAGTGTGATTTATTGAAGTGTGATTTATAGAGTGTATGTTTTTTTATTCATCATCTATATATCCTTCATGTACCTTCTTCAAGTTTATTAGTTTCTTATAGGTTGTATGAAGTGTTAGCTAGTGAGGTTTCCCTTGAAATGTCATAATTCCATAGTGTTTTGCTTAAACCTATCTATATCTATCCTTTAATTTGTAGGTCTCTTTTCAGCCTTCATATAAACTACTTATTTTTTCAACCTTGTGATATAATTTGACCAATTATTATCCTAATTGGATTAATTAGTATTCATAAAAGTATATAAGTTGAGAGTGGATCATTGAACATTTGGTGCATTACCATTTAGACTAGGTTTGTCCCTTTTAGCTTTCTTTAATTTCCCTTTCCCTTGGTATAAATATAGGTTCACGAGAAGAACTATATTATCATATCATAAGATCTAGCCTCATTAAAAACCCTAGGATTCTAACCCAATATTAGGTAACCCACAGCCTAGGGTCATTCCCATGTTAGACTAGATTTGAGTAGAGGACTTGAACAATCCTTTGCTTAGATAGGGTACAATTTAAGTCTCTAATATTTTTGGCACACCTACTAGTACCCATTATCTTTGGAATAAAGAAAGTCTAGAGTTAAGAATAAGTATTTTTAGTAGAGAGAGACATCCACCATCATCAGAAGATGAAGAATATCCAAGTTGTACATTTTACAATATCATCTAGATAACACCTCTCATGCCAAAGGTTACTGTAAGGTCAACTAGTGAAGGTATTCCCTTTGATTTCATTGAGCTATCTTATCTTTCATATAAAAGATAAATATTCAATAATAAAATTCCTTATCCCAAAAATAAATATTCATCTCCTAGTAATCCTATTGTTTTAAGCAATGCAACCCCCACTATGCAAATGGTAAGTCCCATAATCCAAGATTTTGTACCCTTGAATGGTGGTATCTTTCTTAACCTTTAGCAACATGAAGATATCCCTTCTACCTCTATAAAGATTCTACCATAATTTATATTAAAAAACTCCACCACCCTTGTAGAGCACATAGCTGATGTTACAAACCTTTGTTCAATATATAACCTTATGCAAGAGAATATAGCCATGAGACTACTAGCCACATCCTTGTAAGTAAAATCCTTGAAATGGTACATGAGTCTATCTCCTACCTCAATAAATATCTATGATGAGTTTGGTGAGTGACTATGTAAACATTTTCAGGATAGAAGTGACCATATGTCACTTGTTGAACAACTCACCTCAATCAAGAGGGCATCCCAAGAATCTATGGTTGATTTTAACTTCAGATTCCAAAATACTTGGGATAAGATCCCTCTTGTCATTAATCCCATACCCAATTATGCATCTATTTACTATTTGAAAGAATTAAATTTAGACATTATATTCATGATCCAATATATGGGTGGGATAACTCTGCCTAAGGCTTATGAGATATCTATAAGGGAAAAATATTATTTGATACAAGCAAGGACACTCATGCCAAGGCTTTTCATGCCACTTTTTCCTAAGATTTATCCAACCCCAACTACCATTACTCCATTACCCACTCCAAATAATCAATCCCATCCTGATGATCATCAAGTGGATAAATTTTTAAGGATTGAGAGCTTGATGAAGGCACAAAACAATAAGATAGTGTCTATAGAGAGATAACAGTAGATTTCATATAGGCCATACCAAGGTCCCTTCTAAGCCCAATATCCTACTCAATCCTATAATAAACCCCCTTATCAGTAAAATAAACAAGCCCAAGCCCAAATTACTCAAGTCAAATATTATAATAATTATAACCTCACAACTAAAAATAGTTCAAGAGCCTTGGTCCCCACACAAAACAACCTTGCACAAGAGGGTCAATGGCAATCAAGAGGGTAGTCCAATGAGATAGTAATAGATACAAGTGGAAAATATATAAAGATACTATTTTTCAGCATGCCCTTTCATCCCAAGGCCATGACATAATGCATTATCCACTATAAGGCCCTCTAATGAATTAAGATAAAATGCCTACCATAGCATCATTAGAAGCTCAAATTCAATAGCAAGGGAGCATGGGTAAGGAACCATATAACACAATGTGTATAATATTTAAATAAGGGGAGGATATGTTTGAGCATGTGGCATTAAACATTGGGTAGACTACATAAAGGGTAGATGAACCAGTTATAGCTAATACAAGGGCTAAGAAGAAGATGTTTGATGACAATTTAGGATAGCCTAAGGATTCTTCAACACCTCCATAAGTTAGTAAAAAACCTACCACTTCAAATATAGATACTAAATATATTGAAACTCAAAAAATACCTTAACATCATGGACAATAGTAGAAGTCTCCTTTTGTTCCTCATGTCACTCATGTGCCAAGTTATATTTCAACTTCCAAGGAATAGTTCAAAGGTACTAGTCTTCCTTTTAATATTGTGGATCATATGAAATGGTCTAATGTTATTATTTCTATGTATGATGATCTATCTATTTTCGGATTAAAAGAGATACTTTAGCAAGAGCTCTCCAAATTTTCTCATGTGAACAAGATAACTAATAAATTGAACACTATTTTTACAAATAGCAGTTAACCTAGACAAATTCAAGTTCCTAGTCAAGTTCCTAGTTAAGGTCAAGTTCATAATGTTGTTCATCTCCTTAAGGTTGTCAATCCCCCTCCATTATATTTTTTGTTAATCATAAGGGATTGTTTATTACATAATTGTATGATAGATTTAGGTGTGTCATCATCAATTATGCCTAAATCCATAACATATAAGCTTGAGCTTAACTTTGTGCCTAATGAAAAATGTTTTCTCCAATTGGATGGTTCCCCACCTAAAATAGTAGGTATATTAAAATATCTTAAGGTCACATTGGAAGATTTCCCAAATTGTGTTATCACTCAAGATGTAATGGTTATAAACATACCCCCATATTTTTCCCTATGCCTATCTAGGGACTTTACTACAAAAATTAGTGTCTATTTATCCTCTTACTAGTCACAAATGGTTTTTAGGACTAGATATTGAACTAAGGTCACTATTAGGTCAAAACCTATCTATAGGTTCCATCTAGAGCCTTATATGCCTAACCTTGAAAATGTTAACTATACCATATTCGATAAGGATGAAAATGCTAGTGAGCAAGAACCTCATGACCGTATTAAAGGCATTTCACACCTATACTTGGATGAATGGGCAGTTGAAAATCATGGATATGATCACTACAATAATATTGAAGAAGCAAGATTAGGGGTATATTTTGTGCATCAGGAGGGTGTTGTTATACCTTGCCAAACTAACACCACTCAAGAGGAAGATGGCCTATGGACTTTATTTTTTGATGGATCAAGGTCAAAGAATGATAGGGGAGTTGGACTCATGCTTGTTTCACCCTCAGATTAGAAGTACTATTCAACTGTAGTATTTTAATTTAATTTCACTTCAAACAAATATGAATATGAAGCTCTTTTACATGGTTTGAAAAAGGCAAGAAGAAGAGATGTTAAACTTCTTCAAGTCAAGGGAGATAGTGATCTTGTTGTGAAATAAGTGAGAGGCATAATTTCATTCAATAACCATCATTTAAAATCCTATAAGCATCATGTATGTGATCTCATAGAGGACTTCTTGGCATTCAATATAAAATCCATACAAAGAGAAGAAAATCAACATGTAGATAGGCTTACAGCCATTAGATCTAAGTATGAGGTTATTAAAGGATTCAAATGTAACCAGAGTCAACACAAGGTCAAGGTCATATGCAAGCCAACTATACCTAACAATGAGGTGAGTTGGTAGGTTTTTGATAATGATGACCAAATTATATGTTTTCTAATGTATGAGGTATAATTATACTATAAGAATCAAAATAAATTATAACATAAGTATGATGATCATATAGTGTAACTGAGATATAACAAGCTATCTAAAGGAATTGTGACATTAGAAATCATCTTTAATGAATATGACCAAGTGAGAAGACGCAAGACATGTATCTTATCCAAGGATGAACATTATGAAAGGATAGAAATATTTAAAGATAAATTTTGGAAGTTTTATTAAAAAAATAGAGATGCATTTGTTACTTTATGCCAAGAGTCCTCTGATGTACTTGCATGGGAATACAAGGGTTTGAAGTGTTTTTATCCCAAACTTGCACAACATAACATTGAACTAGAGAGAAATACAAGACCAATCAAACATAAAAAAAAGGCCTATCAACCCAAAAGTGAAGGAGTTGATGAGAAAGGAGCTATTTAAGTTGGTTGAATCAAAGGTAATATTCCCATTAAACATTCCTCATGGGTAGAAAACCTTGTGCTAGTAAGGAAGAAGAATAGGGAAATTTAATTGTGTGTTGACTTTAGGGACCTCAATAAAGTGCCCCTATGATACCATTACCCACTACCCTTAATGGATTATATTCTTCAAAGGGTGGCAGGTTCTTAAATATTCTCATTGCTTGATGTTTACTCTAGTTATAATCAAATTATGTTCAAGGAATAAGATAGGCATAATATTGCGTTCACCAATAAGAGAGGCACTTATGCATATATGAAAACTCCCTTTGGACTATCAAATGCTAGAGGAACTTTTCAAATGGAAATGGACATTACACTTAAAGTTTCTATCAATGACATGGTTTTCATATACCTAGATGACATCACTATTTTCTCAAAGGACCCAGCTGATCACATTGCTCACTTAAAGATAGTATTATAAAGATGTAGATAATCTGGTGTGTCATTGAATCATAAAAATATATATTTGGTATTCATGAGGGCAGGTTATTAATCCATTTAGTTTCCAAGGATGATATTTCCATATATCCTAAAAAATTTGAGTCCTTATCATTAACCTTACCTAAAAACAAGAAAGGTAAGTAGAGTTTTTTAGGAAATATTAATTTTATAAGAAGGTTTATCCTAGGATTTGTAGAGATGGTCAAGCTTCTTACTCACATGTTAAGAAAATACAAGGAGTTTACATGGATCAAATAAGGTAAGAGGAGTTTTGGGGCCATCAAGGATGCCATCTCTCATGACCCCACACTTCTTAATCTTGATTTTAACAAAGAATTTTACTTTTATGCCTTCTCTACGTTGGTTGAAATATCTTCCATATTGATGCATTAGAATGAGCAAGGTTTGGAACAACATATTACTTTCTTTAGTTAGGCCTTAAAGGGGTATGAGGATAGGTATAAATTTGTCGATAAACATGTGCTTACAATGGTTAGAGGTTTGAATAAATTTAGGCACATGGTCTCCAATAGTAAGATCATACTCATTATAGTACACCCAAGTATTAAAAGTGTATACTCAATAGAAACCTGAATGAGAATTGAGCTAGATGGGTGATAAAATACATGGAGTATTACTTGAATTTAGATTTACAAAACTTGTAAGGGGTAGAGGGTTATCTCAACACCTTGAATTAGAGGTAAAACATCATAAAGTGTTAGAAGTCCATGATAGTCAATATGTAGTTGCAAACAACACACCTTTTATTTGGACACATGATATACTCAGATTTATTGAGTTAGTCCAATGTCCTATAGGACTAGATAAAGCTAATAAAAGGAACTTTATGTTTCAAAGTATACCTTATGTCTTTATAGATGGATTACTTTTCAAGAGAGACATAGGAGGCTTGATTTTGAGGTGTGTGGAATCATGCCAAATTGACAAGCTACTTAAGTAGTTCCATGATGGTCCAGCTAGTGAAAAATTTGTTTCCAATACCATAGTCTCAAAGATAATTAGAGATAGGTACTTTATCCCACATTTTTAGAGATGTACACTCTTGGGTAAGGAAATGCCCAAAATGTGCAATGTTTGTTGGCAAGCATAAACTAGTTGCCCTTCCCTTATAACCCATACAAGTAGAATAGTGTTTCATGAAATGGCAATTAGATTTCATAGGGATGATACAGCTCCCTTTAATTAAATGACATAAATGGATCACTATAGATAAAAAATATTTTACAAAGTGGGTTGAAATAACTACCCTCAAGGAAGCTAATGAAGATTATGTTTTAGACTTTTATGATAGCCTTCTGACCAGATTGGATGTGCATTCTAAAATAATTTTTCATAATGCATTAGCCTTCAAAAGTAACAAGGTATGTCAGTGGGCTCTTTCACATGTAATTTATCTCAAGGCATCTTATAAATATTACCCACAAGGAAATGGATTAGCAGAGTCAATAAATAGGAACTTGTTGAGGATTATCAAGAAAACCATGGAAAATGGTCAGAGGGAGTGTCAAACTAGACTAACAATTACCCTATGGGAAAATAGAGTGATACCTAGTTAATCTACAAGACACTCCCCATACATTCTTGTCTATGGTAAATAATCCAAACTTCATATATTTCTTAAACTTCCTACATTAGATCTTGCATAATAAACTCCTAGAGGATGACATTATCTAGATAAGGTTAAATGAATTTAGACAACTACAGGAGACAAGGGACACTGCTATGAAAATTATGTCATCCAATAAACACCAATAAAAGAGGTCATTTAACAAGATATATTCCTCAAAGACATTCCAATAAGGTGATATAGTCCTCAAATGGAATGAGGAATATGCAAAACTAGGAAAGAATTCCAAGTTTGATAGTCTTTGGAGTGGGCCTTATGTTATCACAGGTTGCAAGGAGAGAAATGCCTTTGAGATTGCTAGGTTAAATGGAGAGATCCTTCCTATCCATATTAATGGTATGTATATAAAATATTACTACTAGTCTTGTCTCATTACCTTTGTATATAGTTAGATAGGTCTATCTTTACCTTCAAGTGCTCTTACACATTTCTCTATTTATTATTTTTTCTATTACTTATGTATTTTTTTAGTGTGTTTTGTTACTTTTTTATTTATGTTTGTCTTTTTTGCTTCAAATTATTTCCACGTGTTAGGTATAATCCATTTTTAAGTAATACTTCATTTGTATAATCATCATGAGCAAGATTGATCAAATTCTAGGTTCCATGACCAGTAGGCTGGTCAAACCAACTAAGTCACCATAAATCTTGGCTAATTTAGACCACATAAAAAGATTTCACCTAGATAATGAGGATGAGTAGAGTTATTGATGTAGTAAATGATCAAATGGATTAGAAGCAGGTCTATAATTGTAAGAGAGAAGATCTAGTAGGTTTCTATGGTTTTCATGGATTTCAAGGAGTTTTAAGTAGGTTTTCTTAAAGCTTCAGAGCCTTAAAGGGAGAAAAATTACTTACACAAGCCTAGAGAATCTAGATTATCATATTCACATTAGGTAGGGATGAATAGATTATCTCAATTATATATTTCATAAATGTACTTGGGAAATTAATTAGGGCTAAAAGACCACATGGAGATGATGCTCTTCATTTCGAGAAGGTACCCTATAAATTTTGTATCTTGATGAATTCTCTATCTAAATATATAAGATTATAAATTTTAACTTGTAGAGTGGGACATGCGTGCATATTCAAATTTGGGCTTCATAAAATAACCATTTGAATTCAAATGTTCTAAGGTTGAACATGGAGATGACAAGTGTCAAAATCATGGAAGATTGAGTTGAGATATAATGGTGATCAGGAAATCAATGATGTTAGTGGGTCCCAAATATCTAATGACGTACATTCGATCATGCATTCATAGATCAATAATGAGTATTAATTCAAAAGGTGAATGGATCCAAGATTTAATGAATTTATGATAAGTATCAAGATCTTATGTACTTGAATGGAGATCTAAAAATGCATAATAACTGACAAAGCCAATAGATCTAAGCAGATTGATGGTGCATGATCCTTCATATAGAAGTAGATCAATAGCAAGTGAGAGGTCAATAAGTTAGTGAATATCAAAGGCAAATACACATTTTCCAATTATCACAATTATGATAGTTGTTAGGTAAATCAATGATACGTATTCAAACCATACAAAGGAAGATTGATGGTGCATGTAAGGTAAAAAAATCAACATATCCTAAGGACCAATATAAGGCTACAAAGTGGCACGATCTCAAATGTAGATCATAGATAAATGGCTAAGATGAAGGTCAAAAATGTCATGATCAGGGATCCTAGATTTAGATCAATGGCTAAAATTAAAATTTAAAATCTAAGGGACTTTAATGGAGAGAAAATGCAACCTAAGTTTGAGATAGAGAAATATTTTAAGGGGATGACAAAGGAAGATATGTTAGATAAAGGATTTAACCACCTTGAGTAGGTAGAACATATAAATCCAAGGTCAAACATGATCTAAGTTGCTAGGAGTAGACCTTGTAAAGCTATCTAATTCCATTAAATACCTATAAAATTTTTCAATAGCTTCTAGACATAGGTTTTACATCTCATTCAGATTTAATAAACCCTAGTGTATGGATCTTCATTTTCAATCATGACTATATGAAAACCAATAGGGTGATTGATTTCCATCCATAATAGATATATATGTAGGATTTAGAAGTAATGGTAGAATGGTGACTATGCAGGGATTATTAGAAGGAACATCAAGAAGTGATTCCATGTAATAACTTGATAACATGAAGAACATCAAGAATGATTGAGAAAGATAGTTGGACATTTATTTATCCAGATAGGTCCTTAGGGACTTGTTATTGTATCATGGATTATGACTCAACATCCTCAGATCAATGCTAATTGATCAAAGGTGGTTAGGTCACATTTATTAATGGTTATCTACCTATTTCCCTCTCTCTCATCCCATTATATTATAAATTCAAGCTTTGAACTCTTGATTTTCATCCCTTGATTTGATATATTGAAGCTCTACCAAAATCACATTGTAAAACTCATTTTGAAGCAATATAAGACATCTCAAATTCTAATTGAATGCTAAATGTGATTTATTGAAGTTTGATTTATAGAGTGTATGTTTTCTATTCATCATGTGTATGTCCTTCATTTACCTTTCTTCAATTATATGAAGTGTTGGCTAGGTAGGTATCCCTTGATGTGTTATAAGTCCATAGTGTTTTTATTCAACCTATCTATTTTTATCCTTCAAGTTGCAGGTATCTTTTCATCCTTCACATAAAATACTCATTTTTTCAACCTTGTCATAGAATATAATTAGTTCTTGTCCTAATTTGATTCATTAGTAGTCATAAAAGTATCTAAGCTAAGGGTGGATCATTAAACATTAAGTACATCACCATTTAGACTAGGTTTTATCCCTTTTATATTTCTTTTCTTTCCCTTTTCCTTGGTATAAATATAGGTTTAGGAGAATAACTATAGTGTCATATCAGAGGATCTATCCTCATTAAAAACCATAGAGGTTTGAACCAAGATTAGGTAACCCATATCCTAGGGTCATTCCCATGTTGGACTAGATTTGAATAGAGGACTTGAATAATCCTTTGCTCATCTAAGGTCAAATCTAGGTCTCCAAAAGGTATGTAGGTAAATCTCTTTACATTGGGGTGTCAATGATGTCCAATGTATCCTACTAAAAAACACATATTTTTAGATCATGTCATACTTTCAATGAGAATTAGGTTTTGAAACTTAAATCAAATATTATAGGCAAATTACAAAGTTCTAGATTTCATGTGTGTAGGAACAAAACCTAAAAATATAGGTGAAATTACACCTATAAAATAGGAACAATCTTGTAAGGACACTAATGCCATTTTTAGGACACTAAGGCCATATGGCATTGCTGTCCAAGTGGGGCACTACTTTCCAAGAGATAATTTTACTTAGGGACTATGTTGACGACACTCAGATCTATCTATAACCCAAGTTTTAGCACCTAGATATTTTGGGAGATTTATTTTCCAGATAAGTCTCTATTTATACACATTTATTTTTATTTTTAGAGATTCAAAGTAATTCAAATTCTATACCAAATCAATAGTTATTTATTACATATTATTTCACTCATTTACACAACTCATCCCTTAAATCTAACTTAGGATTTACATAAGCTAAACCCTAAAAGGTTAAAACATTTGGTTAACTCAACTTACTTCGAATATCTCTCAAACACCTACTTTAAATTCTATAATTTATTATTCATTAAATTAGGGATACATGCTTTTATTTTTTATTTTTTTTGGCATAACCTAGTTCATTAAATTGATTTCATATTAGGGTTTTATTTATTTAAATATAATTTAGTTTTTTGTAAAGTAACCTTAATTCAAAAGCCTAACCCTATATAACCCTAGGGTTTGCATTTATAGAACTTAGATTTAAAATCCACATATATTCTAATTTTTATTTCATATAATCATGATCATAATGATAGAATAAATTAATCACTTCTTATTGTAATGTTTAATACTTTCATTTTCATGTTTGTTCCCTTTAATTTGGATTGAACTCATAAAATACATAAACACATGTATAGATGATAATTTTTGTCAATTTAAAATTATGTCATATCTCATATCATGTTATATCTCTCATATGTGAAATTTCATTAACAAGAAAACCCATATACACATAGATGATTTAGCATATAAGCTAACAACTATGTTTCAAGTTTTAGTGTCATATCTTATGCATAAGACATATGATCCTTCTCCTCCTCATATCCATGAGGGTGATATATAATTTCCATCTAAACTAATCCATCGTATCACTCATCCATGATATGAAGTAGCCTATACCATTTACACTAATCCCCATACTTATCTTATTCACACATCTTCCCTACAAGATGTGTGCCTACATGTTCAATTAGAAATATCTAGGATTTACACTTGTGAGACTCTATGTGACTAAATTATTAGTATGATCAAGATAATTATAGGTTTAAAAAATTATAATCAACTATAACATGAAAAATTTAACACATTGGAAAATCAATTTACAAGATAAAGGCCTCCATGACACACTAGTGTAAATCATGTATATGTGTCTTCACCTAGTCAATTTGTGGAAAAACATGTTACATATCAAAACATGAAATCACAACAAAGTAAATATATAAATAGTTATTTGAGAATCATTCAAAGTTAAAATAAGAGTTCAAGTGAAGTACTATGGGAATGATTAAATCTAAGTTGACAAACTTACCCCTTCTACAACCAATGAGGAGATTCATATATTTTTTTCATATCATAGAATGCATGGGCACCAATAGATTCATGTTTAACATTGAGAAGGAAAATACAATAGATAATGGATATAGGTGACTCACATAGTGACACATCATCCAAAAAACATACAATGGCACATATACCAATTTAAAAAGGGGAAAATTTAAAAACACTACAAAAATGGTTACCAAATCATAACTCAAAACAATAAAAGGTTCACAAAACACAATTAGATGAAGAAATACTGAAAAATTTAGAGGTAAAGCAAGAAAAAGATGCATATCTACGTCTCCAAAATGAGGCTTAACTTTCAAAGCAATATGGTTTGATAAAAAGTGTATACAACAGTTTTATTATCATGGTTAAGGTTTAGGAAAGTAGGTCCAAGGCATCACTTTTTGTATTCTCACAACTGATAATATTGGTCAAGAGGGTTTAGGATTTATTAAACATCCTAAGGCACATTAGTAATAGATACAATTTATCAAAGCAAAATATCTAGATACATAGGACATGTTACAAAAATAATAAGAACTTTACTTACAAATTCAAAATCATACTAAGCTAGTAAGCATTCTCAAACAAGGATTTATAGAGAAAGAGACTCCATAGCACCATATGTCTACAATAAGCACAGTTTCAAAGGGGAAAATCATAATCAATATTCCAAAGTATAATTTATAAAGGTCAATTCCATAGTATGAGGTAATTCCCTCTATCATTCTAGGTTACCATGATTCTGATGTGTAATAATATTATGATTTTGATGATGAAAAATAATCAAATTCCTACTACAACAACATTCAACTAGAGCATAGAGTTGACAATACATGAGAGATTACCATTCATATTTTTGACATAGGTGACAGTAATAGAGTGTCCCATGAGACTCATTAGTTAGTATGGTCCCTACCCCCTTGTACATATTTTATTTTCATTTACTTTTACATAGATAATATCCAAAAAAATAAAAAAATAATATAACATGTCAAAAAAAAAATTTAATATTACTTATAAAATAAAAAAATTATAGATACTATAAACTTTTATGTTTACATTTCTTCTACTTGACAGACATTACATCTATCTTAGTATAGTTAGTTTTATCATACATATATGTTTCACTTATTCTTATTGAGTGCTTGTAGATTACATATAGGACTCAAGTCCACTATACTTATCTAGACATGTTATCATCTACCCATTGGGGGCATATACAAAAATCTAGGTTTATTAATTAGATACATTCACCCACTTAGTGGCATGTCATACATAATTTATATACCATTTTCTATCCTTACATTATTTATATTCCAATTTATGCATTGATATATCTTGATATTGATCATTGCTACTCATAATTTAATTTTTTCTGCCAACTATCACTAAGTAGATTCAACATATGTACATCCAATAATTTACACATATGTGTACTACATTCATACATACTCTCATTTCTACATTTCCTAATTTTGACTTGATTGTGTTTTCCTATGCTTCTTTTATTCAATAGCATTTTAATATCCCATTTTTCTTTTTCTTTACACAACTTCTATATATGTATGCCTTAGACATGTGCTGAGCTCCTTTGTGTGTGGTTTTATGATTGTGTATGTGGACATTTGAACATGTCCGTGTATGTATTCATTCTCACATTTAGTGACTAGTGCTCATTTCCATTATATTGTGTCCCCTTGGCCTATTTTTATCGTGCCTCATGTTTTTTGTATATATTCTTTCTTATATGTATCTTCTCCATGACACTTGTATTTGCTTGTTACACAACATTTTTTGATGCCATGAGGGACTTCATGCATCTACCTTTCCTTCTTGGGTGTCGTGATGGACTTCATGCCCCATCCCACTAGGTAGATACTCAATTTTTATATTATACACATTGGTTACATATATCTTAAAACCCTTTTTTTAATTATATATATAACATACATCTTACACTAAATACTTATACATAGATTCTCTTACATTTTGATGTTATGTTTGCACATTGCATTGGATTATCATGAAGTTATCATATATTCTAGCTAACACATTTTGAATAGCTAATTATTTTGAGGATAGTTCTTGTGTAGGTCAATAAGTACCCTTAAAATAGTGGGCATTCATAGGGGTTTGTCAGAAAGATTAGGTAACTACATTTTTATTCACAGATCAATTTTATCACACAAGCTCAGTTTCAAGAAATTAGAGACATGAAAATAGGGAATTAATTACCCAAATTTCAAACTAAATAGACATCAACGCATACAATGGGACACTATCACCACATGTCACTACAATCCACTAGATGGCACTAATATCTATTATCCCCAATTTTAGAGTAGTCTAGATTAGCCATAATATTACACTTGGTACAATACAAATTTCCATAGACGCAGTTAAAAGTTTGATAGCTATGTTTAGATTTTTCTTAGATACACTCATTTTAGCTCAAATTCATACTAATTACTTATATTGAGAGAATCATGCTTGACATGAGCATTACTACATTCAGTTTAGATACATAGATAAAGTTATTACATAATCAATCCAAAATCAATTTACTTAGATATCATATTGATGGCATCTACACAATAAATAGTTTCCATATGCTCAATACACATAGGTTGATCAGATGGAATGGCAAAATCTAAGTCATTATCTACACTATATACACTTGCTATCATATTTTAGGTTTTCACTAGTTTCATACCTTAATCCATATACGGTGGTTGACATTTCAGAGTGTCCCAGAGCCACCTAATGTACCTAAGTGCCTATGGAGCTGACATAAACAATTGAATATACCCAATTAGATACATTTATCAATTTGCATAACTTAATTTAAAATGTATCTACTACACATGAGTGTGAAATTATGAAGTCATAGCCTACTTGAGTTATTTATCCACCAACATAAGAGGGTTAGAGACATGTATAGTCTAATCCAAGATACTCACATGCCATGATCCACTAAATAGGGCTAGAAAATTATGGATTCAAACTTGGATTGAGTTTTTGAGTCACCCACATATGAGGATAGAGCAAGATATCATCTAAGGCCAAGTTATTCAATGATTTTATCACTATTTACATATGCACACATAGGTTATCACTAGGTTTATGCATTAGTTCATGTACCCAACAAGGTGTATTCATTGCTTTCCTTTGTCCTATCTCTTTACTCAACTTACTTAATTTATTCAGCATAGTTTTTTCTTTTGATATATCTCAAGTAAGGACTGATTTATGCATGTTTCATTGTAGGTCATTCTTTGGATCATGCTTTACATATGAAGACCCAAAGTTACATACCCAGACTCAGCTACACAAGCTTCACTTCATAGGTAAGTACAAGTACACTTATTTTTCCTTTATATTATTCATTTTTCTTTGCTTCATTTATAGGATAAGGGGGGATGTAATCACCTAAAAGTGGTATTTAGATACTAAGAGTGTTTCTTGAGACAACATATTCCTAACTTATCCCTAGACCTATCCTAGAGCCTTTATCACACATTTATAGCCATTGTGCAGACCATAGACATCTCTAATCAGTTCAAACATAGTCTCAAAACTATATTCCTAGATCTTAACCTTTTGTACCAAGTAGCCTACCAATTGGAAACTAGTGCCACATTAAGGACACTAGAGCCACAGGTTGCTAGATTCCCCAATTTATCACTAATGTCCATTTCCATAACTCTCTCAAATGAATATATTCTAAAATATGTACCCTTACTAAGATTATCCTAAACACATTTTATTATCCACACAGGTTACGAATAACTATAAATACAAGACTATTATACCTCTATCCACTAGATGGAAAATACACTAAAAAATCTTATTCAAACAAGGAAAAATTTGAGTAAAATCAAGATTATTAATCCCTTTTCTACCCTACAACTAACCTAAGCCCATATTTAAAATATTTAGAATCTAAAACACACTCAATGTATTCAAGAGCACTATTATTCTATCATTCACTTTCACTTACACCAAGCACTATGTGGGATAACTACATTGGGTTTGATTCCTCATTTGAGGGTTGGTATGTAGGTAAAAATTATTCATAGTAGGGTGTTCAAAATTTCCAAACTATCCTACTAATTAACACATAAGTATGCCATACTTTTAAGGAGGATTAGGTTTTACAACTTATACCAGCTATTATAGGCATTATATAGAGTTCTAGATTTCATGCATGTAAGAATAGAACCCAGAAACATAGGAAAAGGTGCACCCATAAAATAGAATAAATATTGTAAAGAAGACACTAGTGATATTTTAAGGAGATTAGAGCCACATGGTGATATTGTATAGGTGTGGTGATACTAAGAGAGAATTAGACTTAGGGAACACTGTTGATGACACTCAGACCTATCTGTAACATAGTTTTCAGCTCCCAGATCTTATAGGACAATAATTTTATAAACAAGTCTCTATTTTCACATATTTATCACTATTTTTAGAAATTCAAATCAAATCAAATTTTATAACAATTTTATGGTTATTTATTACATTTTATTTCATTGATTTAAACAACTCAACCTTATAATCTAACTTAAGATTTACATAAGCTAAACCCTAAAAGGTTACAATAGTAGATGATAATGAACATATGATTGATTTTATGAGAATAATTTGAAATATGTAGAGTTAACATATTCAATGATAGATGAATAGATATATTCCATTATTACATTCCTAGCCATTGAACTCACACTTGGATACAATGAATTTGCTGAAATAAGAAGAAAGTGGATGGCAAAACAAGAGTTTGATCTATAAGTCAGACGAACCAAGATGGTGTGTGGCTAAATAATCATTTATCTCATGATTGAGACTGATACATGTGTTTAAATTAAAAAAATCAATGAGACTCAAGGGACTAGTGGTGAATGGTATGACAACATTATCCAGTACTTGCTTATGGATATATGTCCCCTTGAGATAAATATAGAGAAATTATGAGCCCTTAGGCTTAATTCAACCTATTATATGATAAATAAGGGATTTTTATACTAGAATAATTATGAGTAAGTCTATTTGAGGTGTGTTTCTAGAGAGAGAATTTTTAGAAATCTTGGATAATTTACATCAAAAGATAGGCATCAGACATCATTCAAGAAACAAAACAACTCATTAAATCTTGAGAATGGGATACTACTAGCCCATAATTTGTAAAGATGCCCATGATCATGTTAGGACATGCCACCAATTCTAGGTGTTTTTAAAAATGGAAATGCATGGTTCCCTACCTTTACAACTAGTTATTTATGGATGCCCTTTTGTGCAATGGGGTCTCAATTTTGTTGGGGTGATTAACACAAATTCTTTATTATGGAATCTATTCATCTTAAAAACCATTAATTATTATATTATATTGATATAATCTATGGCCATAAATAATTCCATAGCCTAAAATTTGATCAAGTTTATAGAAGAAAACGTGCTGACTAGGTTTGGCACTCTAATTTCATTCATTTATGATAATGATCCAACCTTTCAATCTATAGAATTATTTGAATGGGCCTATAGTAACTAGATTAATGCCACATTCATAAAATTATTATCCCCAAATAAATGGAGTTGATGAGTCCACTAACAATAATCTAATGGATTCCATCACTAAGTCAACACAAGATAAATAAAGGGAATGACAATTGTTAGTGAAGTAAGCATTATGGGTAGATAGAATAAGACATAAGCAAGCCCTCAATGATTTACCTTTCCTAATAGTATATAAATAATAGCTAGTTTTTATTATCAATCTCAAAATACTAACTTACCATTATATACAAGAGAATATAGGATAAGAGTGAAGGATTAGTCCATAATACTTGACATAGTCCAAATGAAAGATACATGAGTTGAATCACTACATAGCCTTAGAAAGCACCAAGATATAATAAAAATATGGCTTAATAAAAGATCTAAAATCAAGGCTTTTAGGATCTTAGATCGAGAGATTTTATGGGATAAGGCATATGAGAAAAAAATATAGCATGATAAGTTCACTCCTTTATAGATTGGACCATATCAAATATCTGAAATCATTGGTAACAATGCATTTCATTTGAAACATTGATAAGGTAAGGACTTCACCTTTTTAGTCAATGGATAATTTTTGAAGCATTATTTCATGGTTTCTCCAACTAGAGATGTCTCTGAATAATTGTAAGGACATTTTTAGGCATATGAGTAGATGATATTTCCCATTTTATAAGAGTAGATTTCATATTTTCTCCATTGTTTTTTCAAAGTTAGTGTTATTGCTTTCTAGGCTAGTCATCTTAAAACTATATAATATTATAATAAACTTCTTATACTATAATTATAAAACACCTACCAAAATAAAGAGGGAAAATAATTGTCACTTACCAAGATCTATTCTAGTTATACTTGGGATTATAGGATTGACGTATGTGTTATGACATTATTAAGTTCTGTTTGGATTAAATAGGTTCATTAGACCTTTGGAATTTACTCTAATATACTCATCAAAATTATAGAAAGACTTTTCATTTCAAAATATCAACTAAAAAATTACATGTTTAAACTTGGATGAGAGATAATAAACATTGAAATGTATTCACACTATTAGGGACATATTGATAAAAAATTAAGTTTTCTTATACATACACCCAACTAATAGTGATCACCAACCCTTATTCCATTTGTGTTTTAAAATACAATCATGAAAACTTATGGATAAAGGGTGACTCAATTAATCTCTATCATGGATATGGACACTTGGATGGTATTATAACTTAGAGAGGTAACAAAGGTATCTCTATCCTGGCTATGAACACCTACCTATTAATAGAGTAATGACCAAGTTTCCCTCATTATTTGGTTAAAAAGTTTCAAATCAAAATGAAAACTATAGTATTTATCCATGGATTTATCCAAAATATCATAACAAGGGAAAACAAACTTCAAAATATCATCGATATATCCCATGAATGAAAAGGGTTAGTATATTGCATAAGGAAGGAGGAGCCATTTTCAGTAGACTAGTGCACTTATTTTTTCCTTGATAAGACCGAAGTTATAATATGATGTATTAACTGAGATGTTGAGTTCTTAAATACTCTAGAGTATCTCCCCACTAAGTCAGCATTTTTTATGCCCCAACACACCCCATTATATAGTATTAAAATAGCGACCCATTATTATTAATACACACACACACACACACACACACACACACACAATATATATATATATATATATATATATATATATATATATATATAGATATATATATATATATATATATATATATATATATATATACACTCTAGAGTATCTCCCCACTAAGTCAGCATTTTTTATGCCCCAACACACCCCATTATATAGTATTAAAATAGCGACCCATTATTATTAATACACACACACACACACAATATATATATATATATATATATATATATATATATATATATATATATATATATATATATATATATATATATATATTCATAGTCCATATTAACCTTTGGAACTCTAATATTGATCAAATATATGCAATCCTAAGATTGTTTTCATAGCTTAGTTTTATTTACTAAAACTATTCTTAAGAGGAAAATTGAATCTTGGACACTATTCTTAAATTATTTATCACCTTTGATTCTTCTCTTTTTTGATGAATTGTGTATTTAGTATCATGTTTTGATTTCAAGAACTAACAAACTAATGAAAAATAGGTATTTTATTTAAACTTTGATGTGTATCAAGTTCCCATAATATTAGATCTCCATTGGGTTCAATTTATCATCCCAAGCATCATCTTCATGGTCACCCAAATATGATTATAGTTATAATAAATTTTCAATTCTCTAGATCATCTAGATTCATTCATGTGTCAAAATCTCATAAACCTAGGACACAACTCATCTTCATACAAAATTCTATATCTATGGTCTTCTCAAAACTATGAGATTATTCAATGTGGCTACATATCAGTTACTTAGAGTTTGTGGAAATAAAATACATATAAATTTACAAAAGGGTTTCCATACTTTAAATATCAATTCAAGTGGTATAATCTCATTGACTCATGTTCTAGAGGATCATGGCATATTGATGATGTGAAAAAATACTGAGTTTTCTAGATCATGCCAAATGGTAGAATCCCATTCACCTATATTAAATTATTTTTAGGTATATTGTAAAGTTTTATTTCTCTTTGGATTATCGATGGTCATCCACCTATCATCATCATGGAATTCAAAGGATTGATGAGTAAAATACATATCCAAAATTATAAGTCTCCATATTAATGTGGACCTTTCACATGGAGATATCCCATTAACTAGGGAAATTTCATTCAAAGGTATAGGGTAAGAACCATATTCTATCCATATCCCTGAAAACCATCTATGTGCCTTCATCTAAAAAGCCTATAACTTATCAATAAGAAGGTACCAAATCAAATGAAACATTTTCCTTGAGTCCCAAGATCACAATAGGTGGTGACATATCATTAATTCATAGCTCATAGAGCATTAAAATTAGAATTATAAAATGAGACCCTATAAATAAATGATATCATGACAAATACCATAATCTAATAAGTGTATATTTGGTTAATACAAAGTAAAAATCAAAAGAGTTACAAAGAAGTTATAATATCTTAAGTACCATCCACATGTCTTGATTCTATCAATCACCATGGGACAGTACAAGGTTAGAATCCTCAAAACTACAAGACCCTAAAATTATACCACATTGAATAATATCATGTAGATGGATCTTGTATTGAATAGGTAGAAAATTTGGATTTTGAAGAACCCCAATTCCCTCATATCATTAAAGGTTCCATAATTTCATTAATTTATAGCTTGTAGAGCATGAAAATCATAATTATGAAATGGATCCCTCTAGATAAACAAGATCATGAAAGTTTTCATAATATTTGAGAGACATGATTATAAAACCTAAGCCAGTGTCCATGGATAGGCTAAAATCTAAAGAAATGGGAAAAGGACACTTGTCATGATGTGATGACTAAGCACATAGAATTAATGAAAAGGCACCATGCAATAAAAAAGACACCCACTAATGCTGACTTGGAATTTTTAAATTGAAATAGGAAGAAAATTTAAAATAGTTACTACATTAACTTTTCATTAATTGTGTATTGAAGTCTTGATCTTTAAATAATACGTGTTGAATCTTGAGAACACTAAACAAATTTTTTATTAATTAACGAGCTGCTAACAATGAATTTGATCTATCAAGTATTCAAGAGCACTAGTTTTTGGTTAAATAATTTGAAAATATATTTAGCTAAAATATCATTACAAATTTAAAAAAATAATGATGTATTCCTCATCTAAAGCATCTAGCCATACACCTTCACAATATTCAATTGCAAGATCGACCGAGTATCTTGACATATTTTTTAATGGTGCAATACTACTATTTGCCCACTACTCATATCCATGAGATGAGATTGAAAAAATCAATCCATATTCAGTATATGACATGTTAAATGATGATGGAAAGAGATATGCAGATGACTTACTAATATCAAAATCCATGGGCCTTAATAATGTAGCCATAAAATTAGAGGTCATGCCATGCATTGACCTACTTTGTGATATGATTTTTCAATAACACTATTACATAAGACTATTCACACCTCAAATTTTGAAGGAACATAGTCACCTACATTTTTAGGGATGATTTTTATAAATATATGTTCTTCTCAATGCCAAAAATGACATACAACTAGGTCATAGCCAACACTTGGCTAGATCATAACATAATCAAGGGAAATCTTAAGCAGTGTCTTGGAAAGGAAGATAAATTGAACATTTGAGGTGATGTTTCTTCAATTCCTATAACCAATTTTAGGTTGAACATTAGGATGGCTATGGACCTACTAAATAGGTTATATGGATTTTCCAGTATCACCTATGTTTATGAAGAATTGGTACATTTGTTGGATATAATTATAACTTCTAATATCGTCATGACAGTTGTAAAGGTCATCAGTGTCTATCATAAGGCACAAATGGTCAAATTTTATGAGAGGCCACTAAATGGAAACTTTTAAAATATGTCATATGTAATAGGTAATGCCATAGGTTTAATGCATACCATCTATGGGCAGCCTTGGGAACCATTGGAAGAGTACGTGAACAACATGGTCTTTGATGACTTTTATCTAATGCATGTTTATTGTTTCATGAGAGAAAATAAGAAAATTGTAGAATATGTTTACCCAATGATATATAAAAATATTTATGAAAACTCCATACCCTATATTTTATATTACATAAAGAAAACTATTGTGAAAATGGGAGATTATTGGCTTTATCCTGATTGTATTATAATCAAGATAAAAGGAACTAGGATTTCCCCCTTGAATCTCCATCATTTCATTCCTAATAAGTTAGTTAAGTAAGAAATAACCTTTGAAATTTACAAAAATTTGGATGAGGACCTAGATTCCAAATATCAAGGATATTATCATAAGGTTCCTCTAAGCATAGACCAGATGCACCACACAATAATGAGTTAACTCAACTCATTCAGAAGGACTATAACCCAAAATGGGCTAAGCCAGGCATGATATAGAGATTGATATTCCAAGGTCAAGGTGAGGAAGTACCTTAATGACCTTATAAGGAAGTCCATATTTCGTATAACCACATGAGATATAAACATGACCCCATTTTCATGATTTTTGTAGATAATATTAAGGTATATGGGTGAATGACTTAGCATAAAATGCCTATGGTGGTATCCTAGGCCACCCAGTATGGTTAATGCTTCACAAGTGATAAGTTGAATAAAATAGTGAAGTAATCAAATAAGGCTAAAATCCATTAGTGGCCTTAGTCACATGTTAAATTATCACCTAATCATGATAACCCATCCTCCTCAAAATAAATAAAATTTGGCATAAAGTATGAAAATGCCCATAAGGGGTTGGTAGATCTCCATCTAAGAAATAATACCTTAAAGGGACAATCAGTGCATCAGTTGATGACAACAATGCAATCTCCTATAATGGATTCTAGGGCATCATCTCTTGTAAGTCAACATGTATTAATGTTTTCTTCGAATCCACTTCCCCCATTGACTATAGTCCAACATGTAAGTGTCCCCATATTTTTAAAAGGTTATCTTGCATCAATACCTTCCATAGTTTCAATTCCAACATCTCCATCCTCTCTTATCGTGATTTATAAAATTATAATGCCTACATATCCTAACTTTCCTACTATTTTCACACTCCCTATTCCACTATTAAAGTCACCCCTTCACCCATTATATCCAATTCTATATGGAAACCCTCTATGACTATTAGGCCATCCATGGTTACCTATAATAAGAATCCCAAAACCACTCATATTTCACCACCAAATTTCCTTATATAAGAAAGACCCATTGAATGACCACTTACCAAAGGGGGTCTTCTACATGGGAAATTAGATGAGAGAAATGAGAGAACTAAAATAAGGATAAAATAGTTTAGGTTGTTCACATATTAGACAATGATGAAAAATATAAAATATTAGGAACTAAAGATGCATGGTTATTTAGAATAGACATAAAGCTTGAGGAGAATTATTTTCTATAAGTCAAAGTATGAAGAGGAATTTGTAGATAGAAATATTAAGGGAAGATGAAGAGATGGAACAAGGAAAGGATATTAGAGATAAAGCATCAAAGGAATAAGCAAATTTTACATTTTAAGAAGTCCCTACTCTAGGCCTCACTAAAACATTTGTAGCCCCAACTCTACATCTCTCCTATGAAGCCACTTCTTAGACATCTTTTACTCTAATAGATACATTAGTTTCTAGATCATGTAAAAATATTCTCACTAAAGAGGTAAGGTAGGCTTTGAATAAGGTATTTTTATCCCTATATTATTTTCTTACTATTAAAAATTCTCAAATGGCTATTTTTATACATTAGCCTAATTATTGCATCCTTCTCTCCATTTGAGTCTCTAAAGAGGTATTATAAATAAACTCAGTCATCATATCCCCATGCTCACATTGAGACAAAAAAATGTTTCTTATTAATTAGGTCCAATCTATGATTCTTTAGGTTCTTTTATTGGTTTTACCACCACCTCAATAACATCCATGCTTCAAAATCCCAAAAATAAGGTTGATTTTGAATATTTGGTCATAGTCTCTATCTTCAACTCCTGAGCCCCACCAAGGCCATCCATCAAGTTGGATTTATACATATCCCAATAAAATCCAAATAAATCCTCCATAAGTATTGGCATCATAACTCTGAAAAAAACCAAATACATAGTTGAGACTACACCCTAAAGGATTCCTTTAGAATGTAGTAGGGTCACTCCTCCACTGCCCCAAATCCCCATCTAAATAAGTGATTCCATGATTCTAATAGGTTTCATATCACCTTATACTAATATATATACCAACCAATCATAAAAATAGGGATAACTCATTATGCCTTCCTAGGTTAAGGACTCAATAGGAAGGAAGAAGGATATAATGGGCATGGTCCTCACTAAATTACTAATGATAAGTACCCATTTTGATAAAAATAGTGGTACAATTTAGATAGTGTGGATGAGGAATGGTGTGGATATAAGTGCAAAGAAGTAAATAATATTGGAAAAATGATAAAATGTATTCCCTTTGGTTAAATAAAAAAAATCCCAAATGACCCCAAAGATTGTATAGAGGACTTTTGTGATTTTGTAAACATAATAGGGGCAGAAATCAAGGAAATTTATAGAATTAAAAATGAAGGTAAATAAATAATTCTTTAGAAGTAGCCCATTTAGGATCCTAGAGAAATTATAAACAATGTTCAAATCCCAACCATTAGGTTGTATGAAATTTTGAAGACAGTTATGACTTCTAAAGGTGAGTTACAACCTGAATGGGGAAAAATAATAAAGTTTTAGAACTAATGGAAGGAACTTGATAAAAGACTCAACTTATTAGTTCAATGTGTAAGGAATAGTTCATACAATAATTTTAATTTCATGACTTCATAAGGAATAACTTGGACCCTAAACTATGTAATTCTAAAGAGAGACACTTCTTTTCAGTTGTAGACTCAAAATAAAGCTTTGATAACCCAATTGGTAGGCCATAAAAAGGAGGAAATTAAGATTTTTAAAGATATGAGGGTTACCAACATGATAAAATCTATAGGGAAATTGATAAAAAGCCCAAATTTGAAGCACTTCTTAAAGTAGTTATAGATAGTTTCAAAGTAGAGGTTAAAGGCATATTGTATAAAAGCAACAAGGTAATCTTTTAGCTTATCAAATTTTCAAAAGAAAAAGTAACTAAAATAGAATAACTTAGGGTAGTATTCAATTCCTCTTAAACTGACCATAAATTTTGATGAATGAATTTTGTAAAATATTCAAACCTTCTATGTATAAATTTGACATTATAAGCAAATAATTTGAGGCAGCCTATGCACCATTCAAAAAACTAAAGGTTGTTGAGGATATTACTAGGACAATGACTACTACTTATCCAACATACACATTAATATTTCAACCTAAAATTCAATTTCATCAATTACTATTTATTCGTCCTTGGTCTACTATTATCTCTTTGCCTAAAGTACCTCTATTAACTTCCGTTTCCATGAAAATTTCATAGTCTCCTTATTTGGGTGTTTCCAAGCTGACACCATAATTAAATGTAAATGTATACCTTAACATGTATTCTATTGTTATGAACACTTAGGCATTCATTATATTTTGGGCATGTATACATTTATTTTTTAACTATGTGTTTATGTCTGATTATTTTGTTTCATATTATGTACATGCATATTGTGCATGGATCCTAAAATTAGAAATTTTAATTTTATAATTTTATTGGAGGAGGAGGCACCCCCTCCCTAAGATTATATTTTTCTTCCCTAGAATCCTAACTGTGGTTGTGTGTTTTGTATTCCATTAGAAACCTATATAAATAATTAATTCTCACTCTCTTTTCAAGATTGTGGTTTAGACCCTAGTTTAGAAAGGTTTCATCAATCTTTAACCTACAAAACCTCCTTTTCTACCCTACTCTTCTAGCTTTTTTCAAGTTTATTTTTGTTATATCCACTTTAGGTTAGGCTCATTATCAGTCGACCCATCTCAAGTAGGTATATAGTCATGTCATATTCATATTATTTGAGGTAAATAATTGCTTCATTCCCAACTATTCCACCACCAAGTTATTTGTGAAACCTAATAACTTGAAACTTATGCCTTAAAATCAGTCTTTCTTCATGGATCATAAGAAGTTAGAAGTTAACTTGTAAGGTTACCTAGTGTGCATAAAACCCACATCAACAAATATGGTCTTAGTATTCCCATGATTTCAAAATCTTCATGTTTTTCCATCAGCATTACATAGATGTCTTAAGTATATCTATTGTAATCAAGTTGTTAAAATTAAGGGAATTAAATTTAAACACTCTATCCAATCAATAATACCTCCACTTCCTCATCCATGGACACAATCCAATTCTAAATTTATGAAAAATACACATATATATTAATGGTGGAATCTAATAAAAAAATATAAAATCTATAAATGCAAAGAGAGTTTCCAAAAATTCAAAAGCAAGTTTATATAAAAAATCAATCTAGTCCTCAACAAGGAAACACACTTAAAAAATAGGTTATTCATTCAACCCATGTTGATATTCAAATGTTACAATAATTGGCACATTATTATGTAAATCCTTATGGGATTACTCATTGTCCTCCTAGATATACTTCTTGCATGTAAAATCACATAAATTGTCAATTAAATGGCTTTGTGACTAGATATGATATATATTATAATTCTCATGTAGCCTTACCTATAACATTTCATCCAAAGAGGGTAAATTATTCACATTTAATCATTGGTTCCTTTGATTCCTACATCAATAAAATCATTGGGTAACTTTCTTCATTTTATCAAAATCAAAATTCGCAAACATGTAAAATAATATAACCATGATTTTACATAGCTTCTATATTTTTGTAACCTATTATACCATTTACTTAAATTCACATTCACTTGATCCAATATTTTATACCCTTGGATTTCATTGACTATTTGGCCTCTTTGCCCTCCTATTTTTTAATTTCTAGATCTGATTATCTCAACATAACCATCAACTGAGCTCACATAACCCATAATTTTTTATTTTTTTATCATATATCTTGATTCAAACTCACTTTTTGGTATAGACACTAGTGTTAGAATCAAATAACAGTCCCCATCATAGTTTTACCTATTGATCAGCCATGTCTTATGTAATTTTCTATGTAGTAATCAAATTTATTATAATTTTGAACATTAAAACTACCGATTTTTAGTCATTTCAATTTATATTAGTATGTCAAACATAATTTTTAATGTAAAATATATAAATTACTAGTCATATTGTGCATATATGTGATGTATTTTCCCAACTACTCATTTAATGAAATAATAATTTATAATCATTTATCATGCTACTCTTATTTTTCCTACATACTTATGAATCTCATAATGGGGACATCTTGTTCATATTACACTTTGCCAATCTCTCAAACTAGTTTACTATCTTTGACACATGTTGTAATTTATTCTGGTCTCCCTCATCTTATTATATTTTAAGACACCTTGTGTCATCTCACTTTTTAATATTCTTGTTGTGTAACATTTTAAATATACAAAACAAGATACCAAAAAAAAATATTCTAAAAATATAAAATTAGCACATAAACTTTGCTACCTATCTAGTTTATGTCATCTACAATTTTGTATATGTCTCATGATTACCGAATAAAATATTATTTCTATATCACACACGTATCTCAATGGTATACATGAGTGTTTTTAATGACATATAATTAATTTATGGATAAATATGTTAAAATTTTCATCTAACCATTAGCCATGTTATGTTGGGGTATTCTAACCAAAAATGACCATATGCATGTGGTATTACTCTAAAATAGCTATACTTTTGAGCTTCATTTAAATACATGTGTCTTACTAACATATCTATCTCACATAGTATGCATGATTATGTTATTTCTTAGGATATGATTACTTGACATTTTCAATAGTTTAGACTACATTTCTTTCTTTAGGTTCCCTTGATTCTAATTTACATGTACATAGTAAATTACATGGTGTTTTTCTATTAAATTGGCCCTAGGAATTTATGTGAAAAACTTTATCAATACACCTCCATGTGATTTGACATGTTGTATGTGACATTTGAACATGCCATTACTTTGGCCCACATCCCTATGTTTTGTACATGAAATTTTAGCATCACTAATTTAGCCCTTGGCTCTATGTTTGGTATGCAACTTTTGAACATATCCTTGTTTTATACTTCAAACCTATAATTTTATTACAATTGAACATGTCCTGTGTATGTGGCCCTTGTCCTTGTCACTTGATAGTTATTGAATTTATGTGTGTGCTTGTTGATTTTGATAAATATCATCATCTATATCATGCACTCCTAACAATATACACTTATTATACATATTTAATCCTTAATCTTCATTGATACATATTATAAGCCTTACATTTTAACATACATTATGCAAATCATACTATGAAACACATTTTCTTTAAAAAACTTACATTAGTCAATAATATATCTTATTGTGTATATTAATAGTTAACTTTTATTTTGAGATGTGTGATTTTTTCTAGTATAAATTCATCCACCTCAAAATTAGGCCATTTTAGAGGCATTTTCATGCATAAAACCATCTAGAAAGAGTGTAAAAAATCACTTTGACATAAGTATAGTTTTATAAAATTATAAACTAGTTACAAAAATTAGTCATTTTTACATATTGTGGGGGTACAATGCATGCATATGCACTCCCTTTTTTATTTTACACATTCCAAAGTAACATCAATGGGTCACAATACATATTGTCATTATATTATTCATATTCATGATACAAAGCTACAACTATACAATGTAAATGGGGTATAATACTTATTAATGCATACATATATTATAAATATTTTGAGAACATGGTAAGGGCATGGAAGACATCCATTCTATTTTTACTGAATTTTGAAGTTACAATTGAATCGTAAACCATTTTTAGTTGTTGATTTAATTCATAGAGCATGGTGCATAACTCAAAGAAGACTATGATTCTTAGAAAATATTTTTTTCATCACTCGTTAGATCAATAAGACAAAAATTGTAAGGTAAACACTCCTTTTACTCCTATATTTCATTATTTACAATATGGAATGTATTATTTTCAAAATGCGCCCAATTTGTCTTTATCATTTGTTAGTGCACTTCATTGCATTCTATAATATAAAATTAACATGCATGATAATAAAAATAAATGCATAATTGAAATTTGTTACAATAATATTTAAAATTTCATAAATATATCCTATGATCATATTAAAAATAAAATAAAATATACCTTTACTAGACGATGCACATAATAAATAAGTTGTAATGGAGACTTGCCTTTCTGTTTAAAAACTAACATATTTTTCTCCCTCTTAACTATTATAACAATATTCCTAATCATTCCAGTTACAATAATTTTTCTCATATACACCATTAAACATTATTAATCAAATATTAATTATCATTAGTTCATTATTTATAATATTCTAGCATGTATAGATAATAAAACATCTACAAGATGAGAACTATAACATATTAAAATACATGTATTAGAAGAATCATATGGCATATCATTTTAAAAAAAGATAAAATCCAAGGGATCATGGTTATTAGTATAGGGTTTAATTTTTAAATTATGAAAATCTAAAATAAAAAATAAGAAAAGGATTAGACCTAATCCCAAGACACTCTCCCACATGTGAACCTTAGAATATGCAAAATAAATATTTGTAAATTAAAATGTGTCTATTAAGTATTTTTTAAATATAAAATTATTTTTTTCTATAATTAGAGGGCATGATGATATGAAAATTTAGTTTTCTTCTCATATTTCACCTTTGGCACAAGCATGCAAATGTAATAGTACCTCAAAATACAACTATAACAAATGGGTGTAAGTAAATATGTAACTTTGAATATGTTATTTAAAATGCGAGAATGATTTTCAAAACATAAAAGTGATTTATATGAAATACCTTATAATAAATTTGTTTATATATGTATTCTTATAATTTAAAATTAAAAAATAGTGGCACACATGAGGGACACATAATAACTTAAAGGGGACTCCAAATCCTCAAGACAAGGCTTAAAATAATTAGAAGGAAACATAAGTACTTAAGATAAGGCTTGAGAAAACTTAAAGGAAACTTAAATATTTAATAAAGGACTCGAGAGAATTAAAAAGGAATGTTGTTAAGACATAAAAGATCATAAAGTGAAAGGGGAAACATAATAAAATTATAAATTAAAAGGTTGATAATTTTAAAAAAATTATAAAGTAAAATGGGAAAATATAAGAAATGTGGATAATTAGGGGCTTATCCATATGTTAATACCTATGTAAATAAACAAATTAAAAGGATATTAAAACAAGTTGTGTACAAAATTTGGGTGTCTCAACTTACCATCAAATAAAAAGGATCATTAAAAAAACTTTTTTCCAAGAATCCAATTAATCCATGCAATAAACCAACAAAATAATTTAAAAAGAAAAAAAAAATAATGAAAAGACTGGGACTTATCCTACCTTAGATTGATGATAGCCCAAATTGTAATTATCCTTGTATTTTCCCATGAAAATCATTCTCTAAGACCATAATATATATATATATATATATATATATATATATATATATATATATATATATATATATATATATATATATATATATATATATATATATATATATATATATATATATATATATATATATATATATATATATATATATATATATTTGTATTAGTTAATAAAACATCAAACTAGCCTCTCCTTTACATATGAATTTAAATACATGGTAACACTATTGTATACTATATATTATTATTCCTCGATGTCATAGGCTTTTGTAATTTTGTAATAGATGAAGAATCATTTATAGGAATAGGAAGAGTCACCTTAGAAGATAAAATGAATAATGATTCCTTAGATTTA